>JACXGJ010005130.1:0-40785 GCA_016801105.1 Esox niger
ATTTGGAAAAGCAGAGCTAACAGAATTTCAAATGTATAGCTATAATTGATTATGTTGTCTGTTTCAGGATGAAAGGGCATGTTTGTATGGATTGGCCACGCCCACCTCCAAGGAACAGAGCTATTGGTATGGGTGTAACAAAAACCACAAGGTCATAATGGATTCAGTGCTGTTGAGTTTATTCACAGTGTACCCAACGTCTTTATTAAAATACAAACGACTTGTACTAGGCTCCACGCCTATCACCAATCAGGACTAACAAAAGAAATTTCTGTTTTTAATTGTTCGATTTTCTCAGTTTAGTGGAGCAGTTCACCTGTACAAAGTAGGTCACAAGGGAACTCAACCAAACAATATACGTACATGTGCCACTTACAAACATTCTGAAACTGGGCTTTGCATCCAAACTAACAATAAAAAAAGAACTCTACATAAGTGGTGCCTGGTTGAGTTCTGCATATGAACTGTATATTACAAGCATTTTAAGCTACAATATTTATCCATGCTTTAATTCAAGATTACATTTATGTGAAAAAAAGAGAAATGTAACTCCCTTGTCAGTTCAGCTGAACATGCATTTACATTATTGTGGTCAGGCAGCTTTTCATACTGTAGCGTATTCATGTAGTAACATTTTATGGGCCTGTGTTCTTGTAGGAGGGAGTCAGATGAGTGGAGCCAGTGGCAGGGGGAGTTCCGAGGTCAAATCCGCGCCCTGAGACACTGGCTGAAGAGCATGGAGATGAGGCTGCCACCTGTGGACTGCACGGTCAGTTGAGGTGTTGAGATCCTCGCCACTCTCTCCGTTAGTCCGCTCCGTCTTAACTCACAGCTTGAATGTCATTTGTTTAGTCTTTATCAATATTTCTAATGGTGTCTCCCCCCTAGAAAACTGTTCTCTGAAGATCATTGCATACTAATGACAAATGTAGTATGAGCAGAGCCTGAGTATTAGTTCTTCAAATATTAGTTAAGTAAAAGATATGAGAGGCTATCAAATTCACACATGAATAATATCGTCAACAAATACCAGAAAAACAGTCAAGTCATTATTTCTGAAACTTACACTGAGAACAGGAAGATACCAACAGACGAATAAGAGGCTGGATATTTGTCAAAGTATAAGGAAACATTGTGGTTACAATGCTTAAATCATCCACACAGAGGATATTCAGGAATCTAAGGGGCTGGACGAAACTATGAAGCAGCATGTTCATCTAAAAGTCGTCATGATGGCTGGGAGAAACCTGAAGAAGACTTCAAATAAAAGCAGTCATTTGATGCTTTTGTGGAATACATTGTTCCCATGAAGCAGGGCATAGCATCCCAAAGGAGTAATATGCTCTAGGAAAGAAATACTCTCTCAAAAGTAGAAAATTCACAGGGCCATACAACTTAGAGGGAGAAAACCATGATAGAGAGGGAGAGAGACAGGGAAAGGGAGGAAGAAAGGAAGAGAGGGGGAAGAGAGAGGGAAAGAAAGTGACCAAAGGCAACCTGGCAGTAGAGATAGACACACTTCACACAAATAACTTCTGCATTCAATGTAAAAGAGCAGTCGGGAATCTGTGAGGGAGGGAGAATCATCTAGAAGCAGACAGGCTGAAGCGGAGTTCGAGCCGGTGGTCTCCGCTCCTCCGTGTCCTGTGGTGACTTTCTTTTCGTGGAGAGGGAGGCGGGCAGGCAGGCTCTTTTGTGCCAGGACACGGAGGCCAGAGAGCCGTTCAGCGGTGGAGGCCCGCCACACACATGAGCGGGCACACTGAAAGGAACTTAGACTCGAATGGGAGGATGAAAAAAAGAAAAAGAAAAACAGGATCTTACAGGCAGAGGGGCGGTGATCCGGCCATAAAGGCATTTGTTGTGTATAACGTCAAATAGATCTATATGCACGCTGAGTGTTTGAGTGTCATGTTGTTACTCTCATCATTCTTTTTTCCCTCTCTTTTTAGTCTCTGTTTTCTTTCTTCTTTTCAGTTACCTTAGAAGCAGTGTAATTAAGAGGTTTTGGTTGGTTATCAAAAAGCTCAATGTTGTAATTGTTTAATAGATAACTTCATTACACATAGCTAAATAGCAGGAAAACTTGAAGATGTATTTAAACTTAATAAAAATGCTTACAAGGCATCAGAGGGAACTTGGCCAAATTCTTTGTTTCTAATATCGATTTGGTCCGTTTGTTTGTATGACATCATCGTTATGCTCTGTTTCATGTATGCTTTATGTGCGAATCACACATGCATGACTTGAAGGAAACAAGTCTGTTTTTTCCTTTTTTCATATGAGCTATGAGTTTAGCGCGTTCAGTGATGAACAGGGGGCTCCCTGTGCGTGAATAAAAATGCACAGAACCTTTTATCTGTACCGGTACATCCTTCCACTAGCCTTTGTCATGGTAATGCTTCCAGACTGCTCCACTGCTGTTTTCAGTCTGGTCTGGGGGGACTCGTTAGTTAGCTAGGCAAGCTGTGTGAATGAGGGGATACAGAACTCTCCCCAGCGTGCTAGCTAAACAACGGGAGGGACACGGCAGCTCCTTAACACAGGGTGTGCTCTGACACTGTGTCATATTGGTTAGGGCACGCTGTGTCCAAACGTTTTGCCACAGGAAAAACAGCACTTTGGAAGACTACCTTGCTTAATAAAATGTATACACTACCTGTAAGCTGCTCTGCATTTGCTAAATGGCTAAAATGTCAAAAGAAAGCAGTACTTAAATGTTTTATTATTTATTTTTGTTCCTGTGCAATGCGGCACACCCAACATTTTATACTCAGTATTAGAGATAATTCATGAACATTTTTGATTTTTTTGTTTTTACATAAGGCTGTATTGCATCATTCTGAGGCCAAACTGTTTATTTCCTGTTTGCTGCCTCCTGCTGATGAGAAGCAGCTCGATAATATTGTCCCTCTGTCTTCAAAGGACTTTGGTGTCTGTGGCTGGCAACAAAGACTGTATCTCAAAAAAAACATTTACACTGCAAAGTCAAGAATTAGTTTGAAGAAAGTTGAAATGTTTCTCTGCGGCTTGTTACAAGACAGTAAAATCAGAAAACAAGATACATGGTCTAATTCAGACACAACACAGATCGAATAAACCTTCAATTCTGTAAACAGGTATAATCAGGCTTGTTCATATTTGTTGTTGTTCCAAGCAACATTTTCTCACTGCACTGGCAGATATTTTTGCTTAATTCAAGCATTTTTATTATCTTTGAGGAAGCATTTTTAGCTGTGTACACATAACCTGCAAACAGGCCTGATGAGGGCCAAGAGGTTGGCCAGGATGAGGGGGAGAAAAGGATCACTGTGGGCTAACATTATTCCCTCTCTGATGCCGGCAGATAATGATATGGAAAGATATGTCGTCTTTCAAAGTCACCACATTGTAAACAGGGGAGGTGGGGCCTTTATATTTTTCTAGGCATAACGAATATATTACCCCAAACTGCTAAAACAAGGAAAGTATGATGAAAGGTGACATTTTCCCTGATACTTTTTGAATAAGGCTATATTAAAAAACGCATGTAATTGTATTTAATAATTTGGTATGGGATACAATTTGGGTTAGGATTATCAAAAGAATAATTTTTAAGGGGAATTTGATATCCCCTTAAAAACGATGAAAGAATTTCCTGCTGTCCTTTAGAATGACCTTTTTTACTTTGTTTCCTCTTATAAGTTGCTCTGCATAAAGGCCTCTTCTTAATGACTAAAATGTCAACTTCTGCTTATTTTGCATCCTTTTCTGTGAACCGACCCAATCATTTGGAGGTTTGTCACCACTGTTTTTTGTTGAATCCCACCGCCAACTCATGACTAAGATGTCCACTATCCAGGAACCCCAGGGAAGCCCTTCACTCCTTTTCACCTAATGCCACACATTTCTGGGAAGTAACCTCTTTGGTAATAAATGACTGTCTGTGTGTTCAATAGTGCTTTGGTTTTGACCCTTGAAAGGAACCCTCTTTTTTTAAATTTCTTGTGAAGAGGGCTCCCCATGTGAGGCGTGGGCATGGCTGCAGAAGTGCTAATTACCACATAGGCTAGTAGAGCTATTGAGGCCTGATTCAATTTAAAGGCAGAGTAGACAAGGAAGATGGTGGAGTTGGGGGAGGAGAGGAGACACATCAGCCAGCAGGATTTATCTATTTTAGTGCTCTCAGATCATCTGGCACATAGAGCCTGTGATCAAATTTGGCCCCATTTGGAGCCAATTTGGGATTGTGTTCATTCAGACCGACTATATCCAATTATCCCGAAACCTACACTTCCCAGTCCTACAACCAGTATAGATGCTGTACTGATGGAAAATAATCTAAACCAAACTGCCTGGCAGCCCAGCTTGCTTACAGCGTGCTGGTGTGACCCAATGGATCAATCAATGTGCCAGTCCACTTAGACTACACCAGCTCCATTCTTCAGGAACCCGCCTAGGGGTACGTGTGGTTAAGGCCACAGTGTGAAATGGAAAGGGACAGGGGGTTCAGTGAAACGATTCAATTATTTCAGAGAGGATTTGGAGCTCATTGAAAGACTGGATCAGGTGTCATGGGTTTACAACAGTGCCAGTGGGGTAGCGGGGTCTCGTCCATGCCAGAACCACTAAGGGACAATGTTTTGGGTGGCTGTACTTTTTAAACAGCTGCCCCTTTTATACATTAGGAAACACACAGCCCCCAATGTGTAGTATCGTTGCTAATTTACAGCTGGACATTTTCTATCTTGTCTGACTGTAATACTTTATCAGTCACTTACAGGTGCCTGTTCATTTCCGTCATTGCCTGGAGGTTCATGTCTCCGTGAAAGAGGGTGCATGTGTGGTCCTTTAGTGAGACTGGTATAATCTATGACTGACTGGGATGGAGTGCTCACAGAGTTAAATAACTTGACTCCGGTGGGGTCACATGGTTGAATTCACTTTTCAGGCAGGGTCACACGGTTGAATTCACTTTTCTGCTGGGGTCACAGGCTTATTCTTATTCTTACTTTTTTATTTCCTTAGCATTGCCAGTTTAGACTTGAATGAGAGAGGGTCAGGGGCTAGATCCGTGCTTGCTGGTATCAGTGTCGCAGTTCCACGCTAAGGAAAAGAAAGAGGATTCCCTTTGAAAAGCTTCAGCGATTTGGACAGGCATTCGTCTTCTGAAAGCTGACTACAACATAACTATATTTTTTTCTGTCAGTTGATGCACCAGTCACAATAGTACACATACATTCCACATCTGACTGAGGGACTGGCAGTTCCATAATGCCTCTTCAACACATCCCTCGAATCATGGATGGGTTGGAGCTTCAGGACTGGGGTTGTTGCACAGGGGTTATGTCCTGTAGTAACATTTTTTTGTTTCAGTTCCCTTGTTTCACCCCCACCTCTTCGTCTGCAGCAATTCATTTGGTTGCAGTTTGGCTGTTTTGTGTTATCAACTCTTTTCCAGTTGCTCAGGGTCCCTTTTCAAGGTGACAGATTACACTCTCACAAAGCAACATTCACTCTTGGAAAAAAAGCCTGCTAGCATAATAGACTAAGCACGAAGACAGTGTAAGTAAAATGATTTTGCAGCTTCAGTCTAGAGTAGAGGGAATGTCAAAATACCCTGCACAAAGATGATGATTAGAAAATCTTGGCCCAGGGAAACGTCGTGAGACATGTGACAACATTATGACCACTTCGTCCCTCGCATGGATAGAGTAAATATTGAGCGCCGTCCTCTGTCTGCGACTTTCTCCTTTGGCTAATCCTTCTTGTCATTATGAAGCCATGTGGATTATGGTAGAGGGTTGTTTTGTGTGTGCGTGAGAAAGAACGAGAGGCAAAAGCCGTTTGACAGAGAAGGGAGAGGGGTGGCGAGCGAAAAAAGTATTAGATGATTAGGTTTGATTTTCCGGGGACTTAACACCTTTTTGAGGCAGTCACCTAATATGGACCTATCCTCAAGAGGTTTTTCAAGCATCTGCTACCATGCACCTGTCTGCCTTCTCACAGCTTTTGCAACAATACTTTTCTTGGTCCCAGGAGAGATGAATACACACATCCAGGTGGTTCCACCATGACCGGCTACTTTAATTCATCAACAGTCTCCCCGCATCAGAACCCGTGATAAAACTGGAAGTAAATAGCAAATTGGTGAGACAGTGCTAGTGAAACAGATGCTTTTGTATATTTCACTTAGATGCTAATATTTCGAAGTTTCATTGGTGAATCCACGCAGCTCCCTAACAGCTTTCCCAGGAGTCGGAGAAAAAGGCTTTATTTTGTCAACATCCACTTTTCTCCATTCCGTCTATATTTTCCAGTTTTTTGGTGTGAGGGAAGTGAGTTGAAAAGTAATCGGAGATGTTTAAGTTAACAGTAATTAGTTCTCTTTGTTAGCTGCTGTGGAGCCTGTCGCACTGATTCTGAATGGAGATGAGGCTCAGTTGTGGGATTGTTGAGTGGGGTCCCTCCTTTTGTGGTCCTGTGTTTCTCACCCCATCCACCCCTATGTGAACTACTGGCAGCTAGAAGGGGCTGGAGGCAGCTGTCACTTAACATGTGAATTTTTCTTTAGAAAGCCAACCCCCCCACCCTCTTGTTTCTATCGCTCTTTTTCACCACCAGAAGCAGCATGGTATTTCGTAGCCCCCCCATCCAAAAAAACATTCAAGGGGAGGGGCTATAAAAGGGTGGAATTGATAGAGCGAGCGAGTAGAGGAAGGTGAGTTCTGAACTGTGTGATACAGAGAGAAACACGACCGGTGTAGATTGCGCCTCTGGCCTACGGTCATACAGAACTAGAAGAGTGTGATTACAATGCGGGAACAATTCCAGGCTGGGAAGTGCAGGTTACTGGTGGAGCCGTTGGGACTACATTGTCTTGATCCGGGTACGCCACCATCCCATTGGTGGCATTAACAAGGAAGGAATTCCTCAATCGGAGCTCCCACAACAAAAGAGAAAGGGGAGAGGAGACGGTGGGAGGGGTACGGGGGTTGGTGTGAGAGGAGGACATTGTTTGCCTGTGGCTGTGGGCAACGGAAAGCACGGGTTATCAGGCCTTACGTGTGTTTGTTTAGGGAGCACGTTTGGACGTTAGGAGGTTTGAGCGAGTTCTGCGTGTACTGTGAGCCACAGATTATGCATGCGTGTGTGGAGACTCCTTTGGGAGGGAGGCCGCTCAAAAGATGCTCAAAGGAGGCCGTTTTTTTCCCCCTTCTCCCCTTTGAATTGTGACTGAGGGCTAGCTGAATTCCTTTGCTCAAGCTGTTGTGCTCCTCTCTACTCTGGGGTAAGTTTGCGTCACCTGAATTTCAAACCGCCAAAACTGCCACTGGGCCTGGATTGGCTTATAGGAAAAGTTTAGACTTCTGTGATTGCGGCATGAAAGCATGTGACAATGCAAAGTGGCTGGGATCATTGGCCCAAATTAACAGTTCCATATGAGTTTAGGCGGTGAAAGAACAACAGCAAGATGTATGTTTGAAATGTTCACCTCCAACATAGGTGAGGTATTTTTGTCATTGTTTCATACAGCTGTATAATATATTTTTTATTTCAGTATTATTGTGCCAGACGTTGTATAGGATTTTTCAATTTGATAGAGGAAGTACCTGACTGAGACCAATAACTACATTTGATACTGTTTGTACAATTGTCACAATTAAATTGGAAAAATTTGGATTGTAAGGATGAAAACTGCATGGTGGTGTTGGAAAAAGCTACTACCGTTTTCAGTGCAGTTCACCAAAAAAGTAATTTCATTAACTGGAATGGACCATTAACGTAACACTGCCATTGGCAATTAAGATTAACATCTTGGGTTATGTTTCATACATACAGTAGACAATATTATTTCCTACATTTATTGTTAAGTGTATTGTGGAATTGTGAATTTATTTTCCTACATTTATTGTGAAAATAATTTGTGGTACACTTTTTTGTTATGATGTTTCAGCTGCAGTCTTTTCAATATGTGTTTTAAGATGTTATGAATCTCACGGGTGAATTCACAGCTGTCAGGTTTAATTAGAAAACCACCATCTTGATTACCACATAGAGACCCTCAATGAACTGGCTTGTCTTTGTGGCACTCATGATTAGTGATTCATGATTATTATTCTTCGGTTAATGGAATTGAGTTGTCTTGTATGCATGACAGTGGATTTATTTTGGATTTTGGATATACAAAAACACCACATTTTCTTTTGTGTGTGTTGGTGATCGTGTGGGTGGGGACTGTGATTCTCACACATCTCCACACATTGTCTTTGTCATTGATAGTCATATATAAAAATGTATAGTGATTGAGATTATATTATTTCCTTAAATGTTTTCATTTGTTGTCCCCCCAAATTAGCTCGCAGAGTAGCCCTTTATTGTGACAATCAAATTGATTAATCAGTAAAATGGTCAGCAGGGATGCACAATAAATCAGTCTTGAGAACACACAAAGGGCCAATCTGAGTCCAGGGTAATTTCACAAGAGCTGAAGTAGTGGAATAGGTCCAGTGATCTGTGACCTGTGATCTATGGGTTGAATGAAATGGTTGTCCAGCTTCTGTTATACATCTTATAGGTAAACTAGCAACGGTTTGAATTATTACACTGCCACATGCTCTCATTAATATATGTGTGGTGTCATTCATCTTTGGTTAGCCTGTTGTAGATGGACAAAATTGTTTATCTATTCATTTTAAATACAGCATCGCCTTAGAGATTGCTTATGATATTGATGGACCTGGAGTCATTCTTATTTATTGTTATTGTGCCGCTAACTCATACTTTAGCCCGAGTTGGAATTCAAGACTGATAGTAACACAGCCAAACCAAACTATGATTTGATTAGCATCATCAGCTTTTGTTTTATGGTGGCATCTAACCGATAATGTTGTAATCAGTTACATAGCACAATTCACACCATGTTAAAACGACTGGCCAAACAAACGTTTGACAATATTCCATGTGGGTGGGTCCATTTTCAGCCCAGTCAGCCTGTCTAGTCAAATAAGTTTTTTCCAGGTTCATCCTTTTAGATTGTTAATTGTCCAGTGTTATCAATTTATGATCCCTATTATCTACTGCAAATGAAGGAGCTACACTTCCTGGGGTCCACAGAAAATATCAAACAAGTTACAGATAAGACAACCAGGTCGGAAATGCACTCAGTACTGTCTCTCTAGAAAAGGGTGTCAGCTAAATGACTAAAATGTAAACACATTGATTACATTACGGTCAGGCTTCAATAGAGATACAATAATCTAGTTTGTTAAAAAAATCTTAAATTCTGGTTCGAGTCCATCCTTGGGTGTAAGTGCTATAACATGCTAGCGCCAGACGTAACACTATATAACCTGTCAATGAGCATGCAAGACACACCCGTATGCTACATTTTGGCTTGTTAACCTACTGAACGTAGACTGAGCTGCAGACTGAGTACTGTGTCTCTGGTCTCCTCCGGGAAATACCAGGCTGTGATTAAGGCTAACAAGGTAATCATTGATCCCTGGCCAGGGTTTTTGTCTGGGAGCCACACTCCTACATGGTCCTAGTATTTCCCAGTGGGTACTAAGCTACGGCCTGCATCATCTGGTTCTCAGACAGAGTCGTAATACGGTTCTCAATACGAGTGTAATGATCATAATGGTGGTGGAGAGGTCTACCCGAAACGTTCCTGTCAGCCCCCTGTTATCGAAAGACAGATATATCCCAGTCGGTAATGACGATCATGACCAGAAGACAGAGTGAGATTATGAATTACAAATGAAATAGAATTACAGTATAACGCGGTTGCTAAAAGAGGTTGTGTGAGGTTATGAGGTTGTGTTCCACTGCATGGCAAATGCGTTTTTGTAAGGAATTAATTCTGGGCAAAGAGAAAAGCACATCTTTTCATGCAGCTTTTTGAAGAACCTGTGAATACAGAATGTAGTATATTCATTATAACTGAACAACAAAGAGCAGACTGTGCCAGCAGAGACAGCGCCATCAAAATGTGCCATCTTCTGCTCCAGCGAGTCAGAAACCAGATAACCCAACATTTTTCTGAGCCAACTACCCCAATATACCTCTTGCTGGCGCAGGTTGACGCCCTGGCTGATCTGAACAGACCAGCCAGGGGGTCTGTGACCTAAACTACCAGATATCGATTCACAGGAACTAATCCACTCTGACCTCAAAAGTGAAGCAGGACCGATTAGCAGAGTCCCTTCCTGGGTCGCTGATGGGTCCAGCTCAGCCCTTAAAAGTCTAAATAATTACACTCACCTTTGAACCCTCTATCAATACGTTGACCCGGGGAACTTATAGACAGGCTGTGACAGTCTAAATATTTGCCAGTGGATGGCTAGAACTCTGCGCTAAAGTTGTGATTAAAATGCACACCTGGAGAAGAATGAATGCTGTGAAAAATATTTTGAATGGTGGGCACCCTATGGATTACAATCTGTGCTTATTGGATTTGTTAGTGATCAGACACACAGCCGCATGCTCCTTGTACAGTTCATTGCACGGTACAGGACAACGTGTGCCTGACGACCCGGTTGTGCTGTGTGTCACAGAGAGTGCAGCAGATCAGAGCTATGCTCTGTCAGTTATCTGTGATCTCCTGACCGTGCATTCCCAGGCCTCGCCACCCCCCACCACAGCCACCCCAACTTTCCCCACCCCCATTTCCTCAGCTCAACAAATTCGGGTGTTTGTTTTATTTTTTTTATGCCTGTCATATTTGATCAAGGGATAAACGGTTTTCCCAGGGACGGGTTCGCAGAGGGACAGAGCTGGCAGCCGAAGGTCTGGTCCTGCTTGCCAAAGCTCAATAGAGGGTTTTCTAACAGTGGGCATCCTGGAAGATTCTTCTTACAGTGGACAGGCCTGTCACGCATGCCGTTCAACCCCAAGAGAAGCCATGTGCATGTGATCCAAGGATGACAAAGAGGCCGATGTCTGTTTACTAAACCAGCCAAGTGTTTCTGGCTCTGTTGTGGTTCAAATAGTTATTGTGCCTGTCTGTCTGTCAGAAAATGGGCTACATCAGTCAAAGCATGCAGTTAGTAATTGAGCAAATAGGCGTTGAACCTCTCGTGTATCTCGTGTGTGCGTGGCTGTTTTGGTGGGTTTTAACCATGTTTTGGTTGGTAACTTTTTCAGAAGCCATGCACATTGCAAATAACATTCTGTTAACAATTATACGAGGTTGGTGCAGAGACATCAGAGAGCAACAAGCATTTCATGTAAAAATTCAACATTTCTCAGGGTGGGGGGGGGGTAAAATGGGATTTGATTTTTAAGCTGGATGCTCACTCCAAGCCCCTTTCCCACTCTAGGCATCTGAAGGGTCACCTGCATGCATGGCCAAGGGGCCCCCTCTCGGCTTTTACCTCACTAGCCCCTGGGTTGAAGGATTATGGGTAACCTTATCAGCCGACCCAGCTGCCTGGGCCAGAAGTCCAAGCAGGTGAGGTCAGACGAGGCCTACCTGAAGGAATGCTTTCAGCGGCGTCGTGAATGGCACCATGGGGAGGCAAGGAGGGAGGAGTTGGTGAGAGAGAAGGAGGGGGAGGAGGCAGAGAAGGAAGAGGTGGTGACGGACAGGAAGAGGAAAGACGTAGTGGACGACTGCTTATCTCCTAGCCACACCCCTCCCTCGGACAAACCTCTCCGGGCCAACCCCTCCCCCGCACCAACGGTCACCACCACCAGCACTTTGGACAATGCCTGGCACAGCACCCCCTCCCCCATCAAGACGTCCAGGAACAGCACGCTGACACGGAAGACCGTGGTCCCAGAGACACCCTACATGAGACCCCCTCTAGTCCAGCCTGGATCAATCCCGGGATCAACGGAGAGGAGGGCCAGCTTCCAGAGAAGGGACTCCAGAGATGGAAGCCTCCACAGGAGGGAGTCTAGAGAAGGCAGCCCCTGGTCCTGGAAAACCCTGGCCTCCCGCGAGGTCACGGAAGTGACAGAAGTTACTGAGACGGTGGTGACAGAAATTGTGGAGGTGACGGAGTACCCAACCGGAGAAAAGGGTGGGGATCCCATAGTTACGAGGACTGTTAGGGTTCTTACTGGAGCGGCTGAGGAACTCGCTGAGGTCATTATAACTTGTTAAGCTGTCCTCTTCTGCGTCCGTTAGCAGGATCTGACCTGTCTGTCCATTCCATTTCTTCATTGAATATCTGAGCTTCAACTTCCCATCTTTACCACTCTGCAAATGACTTATTATCACTTTAGCAGCATGTACTGTAGAATGTTTGTTGTATTTTTGTTGGGGCAGTTTTTTACAGAAAAGTTACCAGTACAGTGAATTCAAATGCTGTGTTTGCTGTAACATCTCTATTCCAGCTGCAAAGCGATGGACATTCTAGCTCAGATCAAGATTCTAGCTTGGACCGTTGGAGGGTAAGATATCTAGTTCACTGATGTTTTACATATGTATATTGATTTAGCGTACTCCCTCAATCTTCTCTGTCAGGTACGAAGATAATGCTGACATAACTGCATGGCTTCATGATTTTTATGATTAAAATGATGTTCTTACTATAACCAGTGTTTTATGCAGCATCATCCTCCCTCCTTCCCCAGGGAATGAGATCTACCTTGACTCTGAGAGATGACTTTGCAGATTCTGAAACGTTCCATCAATCGCTGGAATCACTGTTGACCTGGGTCTGTGAGGTAGAGGAGCTCACAGCCAATCAGAAGCCTGCATCATCAGAGGTTAAAGTGGTGAAAGCACAGCTTCAGGAGCAGAAGGTATCAAACTGCCACATATTTACTCTTCTTTACTCTCCTGAAGCAATTATTATTTAAATACTTTAATTAAATGTTTGAAGTAGATAATCTGAGTTCATCTGTGTATAAGAATGTCATAAGAATAACTAAAATTTAAATAATATATTCACATAATACCAAACACTACCACAGGAAGGTAACAGCATATTGATCTTATCATGAGAATACCTATGGAAAATAAGTACTGAGATCATGGAACTTGTAAAGCAGTTCTTTCATGGCTGAAAATCCCTTGCATTCAGGATGGAGTAGGGAAAGTTCAGGGACACAATGGATCACTGTATGCTTTTGACCAAGATTTCCTGAAGGCTTATACAACGAGACGAGTCATTCACCTTTCAGTGTGAATCAAACCCCATTGTGTGATCACTGGGTGAGGTGAAAACTGCCTTTCTTCTGACAATGCAGGCCTGACACTTGAGTTGGGCCTTTCACCGCACTAACAAAAAGGGAAGAGAGTAAATGTAGTCTAGAGTATGGACTATCAATGATTCCCTGTGGCTTAGAGTCATTTGAATGTTTGCACTCATAATACATAGATTTCAGATTATCTTGCTACACCTCTCTGCTCAGTATTTGTATTACCAATAATCATAATGCGGGAGCTGTATCACACCACCAAGCTGCTGTCAAGAAAAGATTGCCCCTCAAAACTCAATGCTCAAACAAAGAGACTTTTTCGAGAAGCTTCAAAAGACTGACTTGTATTAGACGATGTCAAGAAAGAAGAAAGTACCACCCGAAAGCATCAGTAACCCAGCTGTGATTTGGGAAAGTTTTCCATCATCAGGTGTGACAAAGATAAGGCTTTTTGTACAAAACCGTGCAATATGGTGCACAAACACCCATGCCTCCACACAACAGTCCCAACAATGAAGTAAGACAATGCAGCATCATGCTGTGGGGATGCTTTAAATCAGTAGGGTCTAGGCATCTTGTTAATATTGAAGTTAGTATGGAAGGAGCAATTTAGTGAATTTTACTAAAAGAGAACCTGCTTCAGTCTTAAAAGGAAATGAACATTTAAGCGGGACTATAATCCCAATCACCATAGCAAAGCAAAATAACAGGGGCTCCAGTTACAAAAAGGTGTTCTGCAGTGGCCCAGTCAACATCCTGATATCAATCCCTTTGAGAGTGTGCGGCAATATTTCAAAACTGAGGTCCACAAGCATTGTCTAACCAACCTGAACAACTTGAAGCAAATTGGTCAAGAATAATGGGCCAAAATGGGTTGTCTGCAAAGCTGGTACATACCTACTAAAATACCTAATGCAAGCAACATATCAGATTTATTCATTTTTCTGAAACAAAACCAATGCATACAATCCTTAATTTTGAGTGTTTTTGAGTGTTTAAACATAAAATATAAATCAGAACAAAATGATAATGTACCGTCTGTATTTCAGTAATAGGAATTTGTCAGGGGTTAGAATACTTTTAGATTAGATTCAACTTTATTGTCATTGAATAGTATGAGCACAGTACAACGAAATGCAGTTAGCATCTAACTAGAAGTGCAAATAGAAGAGGGCAGGAAATGTACAAGTATTAAGTAAAGTTTATTTTGCAAGTGCAATGAAGGCAAATACTGTGCAGAATATCATATTATAATGAGCAATGGAGGAAAACAGGGGAGGGCTGAAAATTAAAAGAATACAAGTATTAAGTTTATGTATGTGCAAGTGGTAATTAATAGTTGAGGCAAATGCGAGTACCAATGACAATTCTGACTGTACAACCAAGCAAGTTGGAGGTGTAAGGTTATCTGTACAACTGAAATGTGGAGATAGCAGCAATAAAGTTCCAAGGAAGATGTGTACATGTAACAACTGAAAAATGAAAGACAATCAACCCTAATTTTTTCTGTTTGTTACTTCTGTTAAGTAAGTCTGCAGACTACAATCGGGAAAACAAAATAATTATACTGGACATCCTAAAGTATTTCACTCAAACATTAGGAATGTCTTTACCACCGTCTCACAGCTCCTGCAGCGCCTCCTGGAGGACCGGAGACGTAGTATGGAGACCATGATGCTGGATGGCCCACGACTGACTGAAGCCTTCCCAGGGGAAGAGGGGGAGCAAGCCAGGATCCAGCTCTCCACGCTCAGACACAAATGGGAGGCTTTACTATTAGTGGCAGAAAACAGGTTAAGTCATTAAACCCCCTTTATATAATGTCATGTTGAGCTGTGCTATGCTAGCCTATACTTTTGTTTCATATTCTTTATTGTTAGCTCTTATGTAATGTGATATTTAGCTGTGTGATGCTGTAATTGTTATGCGGTCTGAACTGTAACTGTGTTGTGTGCTGTGGTTGACAGACGGGGCAGTCTGGAGCTCATCCTGCCGAGGGCTCAGCTCTTCCAGGAGAGGGTGGACAGCCTGCAGCATTGGCTCATCTCTGTAGAACAGGACCTGGCTGAGTTACGCAATGCTGAGAGGTTCATGCTACATCTTCCTGAAGCTACAGAGCAGGCCAAGGTAGGACATTAATCTGCAGTAAACAGTATGTACAATGTCCCCTTTAGGGTGGCAGGTGGCATAGTGGTTAAAGCATCTGACAGATAAAAATAACCCCAAAAATATGCATTGTTTTCAGACCTCAAATTATGCAAAGAAAACAAATTCATATACATTTTCCAACACCAAAATACTAATGTTTTATATTACAAAGAGTTCAGAAATCAATATTTCGTGGAACAACCCAGATTTTTTGTCACAGTTTTCATGCATCTTGACATGGTCTCCACCAGTCTGTCACATTGCTGTTGGGTAACTTCATGCCACTCCTGGCACAAAAATTCAAGTAGCTCGGCATTGTTTGATAGCTTGTGACCAATCGCCATTCCAATTCATCTCAAAGATATTCAGTGGTGTTGAGGTCAACGTTCTGTGCAGGCCACTCAAGTTCCTCTACACCCACCTCATCTTTATACCATGTCTTTACAACTATGTCTTTATAGACCCCATGTTGTGTACAGGGGCACAGTCATGCTGGAACAGGAAAGGGGCTTCCCCAAATTGTTACCACAAGTTGGAAGCATCCAATTGTCTAAAATGTTTTTGTATCTGGAAGCATTTAGATGATCTTTCACCAGAACTAAGGAGCCTAGCCCAAACCCTGAAACACAGCCCCAGTCCATTATCCATCCTCCACCAAACATTACAGTAGGCACAGTGCATTCTGGTAGATAGTGTTCTCCTGGCATCTGCCACACACAGATTCATCCATCAGTCTGCCAGATAGTGAACCGTGATTCATCAGTACAAAGAACATGTTTCCACTACTCAAGAGTCCAGTGGTGGCATGCTTTACACCACTCTAGCTCATCCCTGACATGGTCCATTTTGATGTGAGGTTGTGTACACCTGCTTGGCCATGGAAATCAGTTTTGTGAAACGGATGCATAGTTCTTGTGCTGATGTTGCCTCCATGAACAGTTTGGACCTCTGTAGTGAGTGATGCAACAGATGATAATCGTCCTGCTCTGTGAGTTTGTGTGGTCTACCATGTTGTGGCTGGGCTGTTGTTGCTCTTATGCTTCCACATCACAATTTTTTCACTTACAGATTTAGTTGGGCAGAAAAGTCACAAACTGACTTGGGGCAAAAATGGCATCCTACAACAGTACCTTGCTTAAAGTCACTGAGCTCTTCAGTACGACCCATTTTGCTGCCAATTTTTGTCTGTGGAGGTTTCATGGTTACGTGCTGGACTTTATGCACCTATGAGCAATTAGTTTGGCTAAAACAACTAAACTCAATACTGTGTCCATATACATTTGGCTATATGGCGTATATTATTCAAATGTACTGTACATTTACATTTTTTCATCACAGGCTGTGTTGGAAGAGATCAAGGCGAAAAACGCTGACTTGGTAAATGTCCAACAGACAGGCCGTGATCTCAAGGAGAAAATTACAGGTAACATCCATCAATCTGTTCTGAAAGGCTTACCCTTATAAATAAATCCAATTCAACAACAGGTTACTTATATTGCAAAAGCAACACGAATAGCCACATGCTAACATTAGCAATATGCTAAGCAACATTCTAATCTTAGCAACATGCCAAAATGCTAACTGTGGCAACATGCTAATTCACCATGTATCTGTGCTTCTGATGTGCTCTGTGTCTCAGAGGAGGAAGCGCAGCAGGTGCAGGAGCGTGTGGACAACCTGAGGATCCGTTGGTCGGTGCTCACCCTGAGCAGTGGTGACGTGCTGCAGAGGCTGGAGCAGGTTCTGGAGGCCTCCAGCCGCTGCACCTCCAGTCAGGAGGACCTCCACCTGTGGCTGGGACGCATTGAGAGAGAGCTTCTGGGGCCTGCTGCTGGCCAGACAGGGGGGGGAGACATGGTGCTCTGTGCTGCGGAGAAACAGAGGGTAAGGGGCTTAACTGTCTTATCACTACTGAAGGATAAGGAGCATTCAGTAAGAACTTTAACACTTCTTAATTTAGACAGAAATCTGTGTTTATCTTAACCTGTGTGTTTTTTTGTGTTTGTTGTCAGTTGGAGCAGGCTGTGGTGAAGGAAATGGCCTGGTTCCGAACCACAGCCCTGGGACTGGATAATCTGAAAGCT
Organism: Esox niger; assembly: GCA_016801105.1. Taxonomy (NCBI): domain Eukaryota; kingdom Metazoa; phylum Chordata; class Actinopteri; order Esociformes; family Esocidae; genus Esox; species Esox niger. The sequence goes on from JACXGJ010005130.1 coordinate 17,367, forward strand.
ATCACTCTCGAACCAGAGCTAATTTCTGCCCAGCTCTACGAACAGAAGGTAAGGAGAAATATCAGAACCAGTAGCTTGCCTGTCATTATGTTGGTCTAATTTACCCACATTGGGGCGAGTTACAGTGAGATAGTGTGAGTTTCTTGTTTTCGTGTAGGTCCTTGCTGTGGAGATTTTGCAGCACAGGTTTAACATTGAGAAGATGGCAAAGATCGCTGAAATCTTGTTGACATATGGTGACGAAGGGGAAATAGGCGATCTACAGGTGAATACCATCTCATCCACGGCATATTCAGTGTTTCACATCCATTAGTGAATGCAGGTGATCTTAGATGTGTTGCTGTCCCCCCAGACCCCATTGGACGCCTTACAGGAACAATGCAACACCACGTCAGCCACCAACTCCCATGTTGTACTTCAGCTGGAGCATGCCCAGTCCCTCCTGGTCCAGTTCTCAGAGGGCCTCACTGAGGTGTCACCATGGCTAGAGGAAACGCAAGACCTCATTGGACGGCTTTCCCTGAGTACTATTAGCTACGAGGCATTCAGAGAACAGCAGGACCTCTTACAGGTATCAGCAAACAGACTCTAGGGAGTGGTGGCAGAGTTCTTTTTTTACCTATTCTTCCATTCACTCCGATTTTTTTTTTCAGTCATTATTTAACCTTTTCTTTAAACTGCTGATCATAAATTAAACAACTCAACCTTATATAAAAGCCATTTAAGGGCACTTTATTTATTATGACAATGATACCAAATGCAAAAGAAAAAAATTAAGGAACAACCTGTTATTGTCCACTAACAAATCCTTGTTTTCATTTTCTATTTTACAATGGTTTTACTGTGGTGTGGCCTACAAAATATGACCCAGGTCAATGTGTTCAATGATTTATTTTCATGATGTCTCTTGTCCTACCTGTCTTGTGCCCAGGGTCTAAGGGAGTCCATAGCAGAGCATAGACCCTTGATAGCACGGCTGTGCTCCCTGGGAAAACGGCTGTCAGAGTTAAGCCCCTCCCAGGGGGAGGAGTTCTATCGAAAAGCCACAGAGGCAGAGGAGCAGCACAGGACTATCAGGGACAGAGTCAGAGAGGCTGCCAATCTACTGGAAGAGTCTCTACCCAGATACACACAGGTGACTGTCATACACACACTGATGCATTAACACACACATGACCACACATAAATGACTTTTGATAACCACTCATACTTGACAAAATGGCCTGATGTCTCTATAGCTGAATGAGAGGATGACGCTGATTGGCGAGAGTCTTGATCGCCTGCGGAGCCGCATGGAGTCACCAGTCTCATTGCAGGGCCAGACCCCACGCATCCAGGAACAGCTTCAGGACAACAAGCACAGTCTGGCTGAGCTGTCCAAGCTGGAGCTTGGCCTGGGGAGTGTCAGGACCCAGGCTGACGAACTCCTCACCAACACACAGGCTGCTGGGGACGCCTCTATTGGCACAGGTACACACTTTACAAGTTCCAGAGATGTGGTGTCTTGCAACATATGGTTTGGAGCACAGACATTTGTGGTAGGCAGAACATAGAAGTGGAAATACATCACAGGTGTCTGTGGGCATTAATTAATTTATCATTTGACAACAATACTGAGCCTAGATTACCAAGACCACTTTAAACTTTTATTTGAGTAGTGTTGAATTGAGTTCAAATAACTGTGGCAACAGTTTGACCAACAGTGTTTTGTAAACATTTGCATCAACCAGACACCATGTTTTGGCCATAGCACAGGTAAAGACTCTGACCGTAATACAAGGGGTTGTATTGGCTGAAGTTCTCTCTTCCTCTTGTTCCAATCTGGCCAATTCTTCAAAAGGAGATTTCAACAACAAGACAGATAGGATCCATGACAACAGATGTCCCTGAGCTAGATTTCTTCCTTACAGTTGCTGTTATTTTTTCAACCCACCCTTATCAGACCCGAAAATATTGTCTTCTGCTTGAGATTAATGCAAGAAAAAAGTTGTCACACAAACATGAAGGTTCTAGCCCCATCATGGCCAATATCGTTCTAGGTAGAAATTTACAGACCTGATCTGAGCTATCACTTGTTTCTCTTCTGCTCCAAATGGAAGGACCAGAAGAGACACATTCAACTTCACCTTGGAGCTATCTAGCTGTGGCCATAGATAAAATAGGTCGAGGCCTGTCACCTTCTGTTGTGGCCACAATCACATTTAGGAACAGGAGTTGCTAGGAAAAGGTCTTTGCCTATTCTTGGCTTCAGTAAACAGTCTAAAGCAATTTCAGCCTATTATAACACAGTGAAGTTATGTCCTGGATTTCACATAGAGCTTTGAAAGCATTATACACTAATTTCTACTTAGACTTAGTAGAAGTGTCACTGTGACTTGCAACCGCAGCAAGACGTGGTTGTTTCTTTATCCTTAGTTTCTTTGTAGTGTTTTTTCATGTAACCATGTACTGCAGGGTGGCAGACAGCCTAGTTGTTATAGTGTGTAGCCAATAACCAAAAGGTTATTTTGGAGAAGTGTCAGACAAATTACTAAAATGTAAATATTGAATGCTCTGATTCTTAGTCACTTTGGGTAAGAGCATCTGCTGGATGGCTAATCCCCATGTACAGTGCCTTGCAAAAGCATTCACCCCCCCCCCCTTGGCATTTTTTGTGTTTTGTTGCCTCACAACCTGGAAATAACATGGATTGTTTGAGGATTTGCATAATTAAATTTACAGAACATGTCCACAACTTCGAAGATGTTTTTTTATTAATTGTGAAGCAAACAACAAATAGGACAAAATAACAGAAAAAGTCAATGTGCATAACAATTCACTCCCCTAAAGTCAATACTTTGTAGAGCCACCTTTTGCACCAATCACAGCTCCAAGTTGCTTTGGATACGTCTCTATGAGCTTGCCACATCTAACCACTGGGATTTTTGCTCATTACTCCTTGCAAAACTGCTCCAGCTCCTTCAAGTTGGATGGTTTGTGCTTGTGAACAGCAATCTATAAATCTGACCACAGATTTTCTATTGGATTGAGGTCTGGGCTTTGACTAAGCCATTCCAACACATTTACATGTTTCCCCTTAAACCACTGAAGTGTTGCTTTAGCAGTGTGTTTGGGGTCATTGTCCTACTGGAAGGTGAACCTCCATCCTAGCCTCAAATCACACAGAGTGGTACATGTTTTGTTCAAGAATATCCCTGTACTCCAGTCTCTGCTGTGGAACTCTGCAGCTCCTCCAGGGTTACTTTCGGTCTCTGTGCTGCCTCTCTGATTAATGCCCTCCTTGCCCGGTCCGTTTGTTTTGGTGGGCGGCCGTCTATTGGGAGGTTTGCTGTTGTGCCATGTTCTTTCCATTTGGTTATAACAGATTTGATGGTGCTCCTGGGGATCTTTTCAGATTTGGATATTTTTTTATAACCTAACCCTGACTCGTACTTCTCAACAACATTGTCCCTTACTTGTTTGGAAAGTTCCTTGGTCTTCATGGCAATGTTTGGTTAGTGGTGCCTCTTGCTTAGGTGTTGCAGCCTCTGTGGCCTTTCAAAAAAAAAGGTGTGTATATGTACTGACAGATCATGTGACTCTTAGATTGCACACAGGTGGATATCATTTCACTAATTATGTGACTTCTGAAGGTAATTGGTGGCACCAGAGCTTTTTATGGACTTCATAACAAAGGGGGTGAATACATACGCACATGCCAATTTTCAATAGTTGTATGTATATGTTTTACTAATTTCACTTCTCCAAATTAGACTATTGTGTTCTGATCCATCACATACAATTCAGATTTAAAAAAAACATTAAACTAAAGGCTGTAATGCAACAAAATAGGTAAAAAGCCAAGCGGAGTGAATACTTTTGCAAGGCACTATATTTAATGACTGTAGTCTATGTATCCCAGTGATCCAGCAGCGTGTGTCCAGCCTGGGCCAGCTGTGGAAAGACACTCAGAGACAGGCTGAGGAGAGAGGCCGCTGGCTGCTTAACCTGCTGGACTTAGCCCTCAAGTTCTGGAGTGACGTCAGTGACGTGACGGCCGGGCTAAATGATGCCCAGCAGGCTGTCCTGGATCTCAACGCCAGCCGCACCGACTCGGAGACCATCCGCCAGAGTCTCGAGACCATGCAGGTGCTGTGGGATAACTTGTCCTGAAGTTTGTGCACTGCTTTCCTCGCCAAATCTCATTAACGTGTTGATATGACAGTCAAATAAGATCTGGGGCTAACTATGAATCTATCTAGTATTGTAAAGTGACTTGCCAATGATAGTACGTATTTAAATTTCATACAATGTTAACACATCTACATCATGGTGTCGACAAGTCCAAGTCAAATACATACAGCTCTGGAAAAAAAATTGAGACCACTGCGCCTTTTTCTTTCCTTACCAAAAAAGTATTTGCAGCCAATGCCCCAGTATTTTGCATGGGTCCGCTCGATTTGGGGTGGCTTTGTCCCGCCAAATCAATCGATCAAATTTATTTTATTAGGCTCTTTAACCTCTGCAGTTGTCACAATGTACTGATAGCCCAAAGAGCAAGCAACAACAAGAACGTTTTGCACAGTGGTTAGGAAAATAATCCAAGTAGGGTTGGAGCCAACACCATGCCATCACAGAAAATCCTATATAAGGACCATTTATTTCATAAACACTGTACTGCTATTTTAACTCTTTCCATCCTCATAGACCCTCAGAGAGGACATTGATAGTTTACAGGGGGACTTGGACATGCTTGGCATTCTGGGAATGGACCTTATGTCAGCATGTGGAGACACAGACAAACCTGATGTCACCAAGAGCTTGGATGAGGTAGTCTTTGAATTAGATGCAATCTCCTGTATAATAAAAAATAAAAAAAATAAAAATGTATAATATGAATATTACTGTTTATAAAGGTAACCCAACAGGTGAACTTTACTGATCTCTCTATAGCTGTACTGCACATGGAACAACCTAAGCAAACTGTGGAGTGAGTGTGACAGGAAGCTGGAAGAATCTCTACAGATGGCTTTACATTACCAGGACACCATGCAGGTATGTGTGTGTATTCATGCCGTGTATATGTGTTTGTGTAATAGCTTACAAATATTCCTCTTATCAGAAACATTAGACTTAATCTTTGCTTGGCTGCTTTTTGTCCTTTTGCCATTCCCATAGCAGAGGCACTCAGCCAACTATAAACTTGGCCAGTATTTTATCTCTGCACTGGTAGAAACAAGACTATTGCTTCCTGCAGTGCTGGTGTTGTGACTGAGAGACTGTGCCAATAGGAAACAAATGGCATTTACTGTGAGGGAAACAGTCTATGCCCAATGTCTGGGAAGCCAGCCGTAGTGTCGCTTCTTGTAAAAGTCAGCAGGATGTCAGCATGTTTCATTGACTGTTCAATGTGGTTATTTATTTATTTCACCACCTCAAAAAACACACACTTTAGCAACTTTTCACAGCCAATTGTGACACAAATTTGCAGCCATGGATGAATGGGTTCTTTTTTCTGCAGGGGCTTTTTGAGTGGCTTAAATCAGCAGAGCTGAGATCCACAGAGGAGTTCTTGGTCGAAAGTGACCTGGAGTCAGTCAAAGAGCAGCTGTGTGATATCAAGGTGAATTAATGCTACAAGAAATAAGCCAAAGAACACAGTCCCATTCCCATGCAAGATGTTCCATAATGGCATCTTTCCAAATGTTTTATTCTTTTGTTAAATCTGACGGGTTGTTAAACTTTGCCTGTTCTAGGGTCTTTATAAAACATATGCACTTTCTTATCAGGAGTTCAAACGAGAACTGTACCAGAAGAAGATAGAGATTGAGAGCCTGAATCACCGCTTTGTGTGCAGGCTGTCTACAGGCTCTGAGCGTCCTGGCTCAATCTCTCCCCTGTGTGATTTCAGACAGCGCTGGGACACCCTGCAAACAGAGACCGTCAGCAGACAGGTCAGACCCCATGCATTTATTCACCAGTGTGGGATTCACTTAGCTGAGAAACCTTTTCATCTGGTTTGTAGCCTAGGACAGAACAAGGGAAATTGACCCCTGTCCAGAATTCCTACATGATAGGGCCATGATACCCAATAGGTCAATATTCAACACAGTGATTTACAGATAGGCACTGACAAAACCACCAGGGTGGCAAGTGGTGGCAGGCGCCACACTACAAAATTGCATGGTGTCATAGCACACATGTACACTCAGCCTGTGTTAAGCAATGGACATAATTGTCCTAACCTCCGAAACGGTGTGTGACGTCACTCGCTTTTCCTTATATGGTATACTGTTTAGACAGAATGTTAGCTTTACATTTTGCCTATTTGTTGAACAATTTTAAATTATGTATAGTGCAAAAGGTTGGAACATTGTCAAGGGCGATAACATGTTTTGTAAACCAGAAGGCTGTGGGTTCATGCCCAGTGTCCTACCATGGCAATTGTGCCATCTAATGTACCATTTTGTATTAGCCTAAAAAGTTGGAAGGTTGTCATGAAGGCATTTACGTGTTTTACAAAGCCAGTTTGCCAGTAATATTTTTTCTACTTTCATTGATAATCTCTATGGAAATCCAAATATCTTTGAGTCCCCGTTTCCCCGTAAAACGATTGAGTCCTGGAGTCTGCCTGCTTTTGTCACCGTGCTCCTTCCCCTCCCTTCCTGTTAAAACACCGGGCGTCGGTCCATGGTACTCTATGCCACTGAGCAGTCAGATTCGCACTAGACTAACCTAGCAGTTATGAAAGAAGGTACTGCTGCACATGTTTACAAAATAAACTATACAAAATGTAATTTCATAATCTTAGCAGCAGCCATTTATTATAGTTTAGCTATGTCTAATATCATCTACTAGCTAATAAAATGCACATTTGCAGATGAAATAGCTTGCCATTATTGCCATGTAATGCTTGTCCTCATAGCTAGTGAAGGGGAATTGGACAATGTTGATGTAGTGTGCTATGGAAATTAATTTAATCTGTGGAGAAAGTTATGGTTTATCTATAACCATTCTAAAATAGACAACTGGACATCTGTAACATCATCAAAATATGATGTGTGGTTATATGATTAACAATTGTAATTACAATTTTGTAAGTATATTAAATTGCTACTCTATTACCTCAGTAGCCTTTATTTAGTGTTTGTGTATTATTGCAAGCAATATAAAGCAAGCATTTTCAGGATGAATTGATTTATGCTTCTGCACTTGGCAGAATAATATTAACAATGTGTCCAAATGTGTAAAATATTGCATATTATAAGTTGCATATATAATACATAGGGAAATCCCAACACTCAGAGAGATTTTGCACACTCGAAAGACTTTGAACACAAACATCAAAGTGTAGAACATGTATGACCTTTTTGGGGAAGATTACACTGTACATTACACTGTCCATTTTCAGTAGCTGGATTTGTATAAGTGGACATAACCAACAATAGAAAGATATGCTGCCCTTCAGCCATCCCATGTAAACTTTTCTAGAAACGCTACAGATGGGTGACAAATTATAGGAAAAACCAACAAAGTTTCTCAGTAAGGTGTTGGGCCGCCAGAATAGCTTTAATGGTGATTATACAGGTCTTTGGATCTCTACTGGAGGGTTCACAGTTCTTTCAAATGATATTCCCACTAAGTTTTTTAACTACATATTCATTGTAGCATCAGTTGGAGTGTGCGTTGCTGCGTCTGGGCCAGTTCCAGAACACATTGGATGAACTGCACACCTGGCTGTCCCACACGGCAGGCCTCCTCCAGGGCAATCGGGCGATCAACATTGACCTGCAGGCCTGTGAGATAGAGCTGGCCAAGCACAAGGTCTGTGGTTTCAAAAATCATCTTAATATACAAGGATGTGCCTGTACACAATTTTGACATAAGAATTTACGTAAAGCCACTTTATGTATGTGTTTGAAGAAAGATGATACTAATAATATCAATAGTATTTTTTGTATTTACAGAGCTAAATTAAATGTATTTATGGTCTGTTAAACATGAGCAGTCACATTGAGATTTGTTTTTTTTTAGTAAGTGAGCCATAGCCAAAAATGCAGCCTACATATTATGCAATTGCACCACCATTATTCGCTTCACCTGTGTGTGGTCATAATATTTTGGCTTATCGGTGTACATAATAGCCACCGTAAGTCACAGACTGTTTTACAGTACTGGCTATTCAGACATTCTCAGTTCCAGAGATTGCCTTACATGTTGTTGACATTCTGAAGAGCATATATTTTACATATATGCCAGTTCTTATTATAAATGTTCAATAAATGTTTTTATAGACAGATTTCTGGGTGCATAACATAAGTGTAGGTCTTCGTTCTTGCCGCTAGGTGCTGCGTAACGATGTAATGTCCCACGTGCGTACGGTGGAGTCTCTTAACCAGGCGGGGAGGGGGCTACTGGAGGCAGGGACAGGGGACAGCCCCCATGGTCTGCAGCCACGTCTGGAGCAGCTGAACGAACGCTGGGAGTTTGTACGCTGCGAGACGGAGCGCAGACAGCTAGAGCTGGAGAACAACCTAAGTCAGGTGAGGACGAGCACAGCCAGGAGAAGACGTCATGAAGAACTTTAAAGGTTCTCTTTCATGATCCTCTCATCTCTGTTTGTCATTCACTGTCACATATGTGAATGGACAAACGTATAAAAAATCTTATTGTAGTTTTACAACATTGCAATAGCATGTCTCCACAGTACCGCCTGAGAAACTGTGTTTGTGTGTAATATTTATTATATTATATGAGCTATTATACTTGAAATATATTATATATTGTAAATAGAAGTTTACTAAAATGTAATTGCATTATAAGTATGCTAAAGTAGGAAATCATGGGTGTGTTAAATTGGGTCCATTTCAACACACATGTAAGTATACTTATTACTCTTTAAATAATACTTACATACTTTTTTGTACGTTTGCGCACTGACAAAGAAATGGTCAGTCTATAATTTTAATGGTAGGTTTATTTGAACAGTAAGAGACAGAATAACAAAAAAATCCCGAAATACGCACGTTAAAAATGTTATAAATTGATTTGCATTTTAATGAGGGAAATAAGTATTTGATCACCTCTCAGTCCGAAAGATTTCTGTCTCCCAGGTGTCTTTTATACATGTAACAAGCTGAGATTAGGAGCAAACTTTAAAAGGGAGTGCTCCCAATCTCACCATGTTACCAGTATAAAAGACACCTGTCCACAGAAGCAAACAATCAAATTCCAAACTCCCCACCATGGCATTTTGCCTGAGAGGTTGGTTACAGTGGCTTGGGCCTTAAACTGCTTGCTAACATTCAGTATGGTGGAAACAGCAGCATCAAGGTGTGGAGATGGACATGTTGCCTTGAGGCTATAATCTTCGTCATGCTCATTGTGATACACACAGTACACCAAAACAGGAGTCTTTTTCCGATTTCAAACTGGTTCAATGTGAATTCCATACTGCAGGGGACTGCTCACCACAGGTGAGTTCAACTCAAGTGTCAAAAGGGAATCATCTGCTTGAAATCTAATTATTTTTAACTTATTTTATAAGGTGCCCATAATATTGTCTCTGCAATTCTAGGATTTATTTGTGGAATAAGCTAAAATTAACTTTATTATTCAGATTTTTGGATACCAAAATGTTTTAAACTTTGAACAGTTTTCTACAATTAATGGTGCTTTATTTTAATTAAGTGTAAGGGTGCCAATACTTTTGCCCATGACTGTGCATAAATAAAGGTATGCTTTGAATATACAGCTCTGGAAAAAATTAAGAGACCACTGCACCTTTTTCTTTCCTTTAAAAGTTTCATCAAATGAATGATTTGAGTGAGGAACAGAAGCGTTCAATTTGCGGTTGTCTCTTAACACAGTGGGGAGAACAAATATTTGATAACCTGCAAAATCTGTAATTTTTACCATAGGTACACTTCAACTGTGGGAGACGGAATCTAAAACAACAATCCAGAAAATCACATTGTATGATTTTTAAATAATTAATTTGCATTTTATTGCATGACATAAGTAGTTGAACTGTACCTATGATAAAAATTACAGACCTCTATATGCTTTGTAAGTAGGAACACCTGCAAAATCAGCAGTGTATCAAATACTTGTTCTCCCGTGTGTGTGTGTGTGTGTGTGTGTGTGTGTGTGTGTGTGTGTGTGTGTGTGTGTGTGTGTGTGTGTGTGTATATAGGTGATTACCTGAACCTAATCTAATGAAACAAGGAAAAATATAAAAACCACTGCTGTGGTCATCACCATGCTCTTGCAATAGAACAAGCTGATTGGCAAAAACAGTCCAAGTAGTACCTCATATGTAATTCGAATTAAAAAAAAGAACTACTCAGCATGACAAAAGAGTTGAATAGAAATGCTTTGAGTGAGGAAAAGAGGGGTTCAATTCTGGCTTCACTGGCAGAGGGTTGCTTCCATTCAGAAAATTTCAAATATGGCGGTTCAGAAGCCTAACAGACACTGGGGACAACAAAGCTACAGACTGGCAGAGGGCGAAAATGACTGTCCACTGACCTAGCAGACCATAAACTCATTCGAATATCACTCAACAGCCATAGCTTGACATCAAGTGACCTACAAAAAGAATGGCAAACAGCAGCTGGGGTAAAGTACATGGCAAAGAGGGTTCGAAACAGGCTCCAAGGGCAAAGCTAGAAAAAAGCCCTCCATCAAAGAGAAGCAAAGAAGAGCCAGGCAGAAATTTGCAAAAACATGATAAGGATTGGCCCGTAGAGGAATGGAGTAAGGTAATCTTCTCCGACAAGTCAAATTTTCAGCTTTGCCCGATACCTGTTGTCGGATGGTTAGACAGAGACCTGGAGAGGCCTACAAGCCAGTGTCAAGCACCCACTGTGAAATTTGTTGGAGGATCGGATATGATCTGGGGATGCTTCAGCAAGGCTGGAATTGGGCAGATTCGTCTTATACAAGCTGGCCCCTAAAACCATGGATCAAGTGCTTAATCTTGGTGTTCTTATAGACCCAAACCTCACATTTGACAGTCATATCAAAGTGGTCACCGAAACAGCATCCTCACATCTTAAAAAATATAGCCAGAAAAGCTTGGTATCTCTAAAAGACCAAGAGAAGTTTATCCATGCTTTTATCTCTAGTAGGGTTGACTACTGTAATGGCCTCTTAACTGGACTCCGCAAAAAGACTGTTGCAGCTCATTAATAATGCTGCTGCTAGAATGTTAACCAGGACCAAGAGAACAAAGCACATCACTCCATTTCTTCCAGTAAGTTACAGAATACATTTTAAAGTGGTGCTTTTAGTTTATAACTCTCTGAATGGTTTAGACCCTGAATACATTACTGATATGTTTGAAGAATATAAACCGAGCAAGGCTCCTAGATGCATGAACACAGGTCAGCCAATACAGCCCAGAGCCCAAACTAAACATGGAGAAGCTGCGTTTAGCAGTTTGTTTATTCCAGTTGTGTATAGCCTACCAGAAGATCTTTGATTTAAAAATATATAAGTTTTGGGCACATCTATGTTAAAAACACTTCTCTTTTCACGTGTCTATGACTGAGCACTTATACTTAACCACACTTTGAGCCTTATAGTTTCCCTCAATTTTTATTCTTTTTATATTTTCTTATTCAAATGTTCTTATTATGATGTTGTTTTGATGTTTTCCTTTGAGTATTTGTTTTTGTTATTTTATTTTTACATACTTTTTCTTTGCTTCAATGTAAGAATTGTGGTTTATAAATAAACTTGCTTGCTGGCTTGCTTTATCTGAAAACAATGCATATTTTTTGGGTTATTTTGACCAGTTGACCACAAAAAAATATATATTTGGAATTTGGGCGTAATGTTGTCAGTATTTTATAGAATAAAATAAAATGTCAATTTTCCCCAGATTTGTCAGTCCAACCAAACTGAGTAAACAGGCAAGATTTTCTCTGCAAAGATGGGAGTACCTGGCTGAAGGAAAACCATCTCTGAAGAACTATATCAATCGGGCCATTTTGGAGTTAAAACGTTGGAACTAAGTAAAAAGAATATGATATGCTGCCCAAAAGGACTCCAAGAGAATGAGGAAAAATGTCATAAGGTCTGAGGAGTTCAACATAAACCTATCAGGACCAAATTTCGAGTAGTATCTTGTGAAAATAAGTCATCTGGTGAAAAGAAGATACCACTCATCAATAGTCTAACACTATCCCTACACTAAAACACAGAGGTGCCAGCATCATGCTATGGGGATAGCTGCAAGGATGGGGGAACCAAACAAAATAAAGGGAAGGGAAGGATGAACAGAGCAAAATACAGATGTCAATGAAGGAAAGCTGATCCAGAGCGCAGATGGGGTGAAGATTCATCTTTTAACACAACATTGACCCAAAGAACAGAGCCGAGACAGTGCTGGAATGACTTTGAGATAACTATGTCAATGTTCATGAGTGGAGTCCTAAAGATCTCTGCTCACTGACACTCCCCTTTTAATCTGATAGAGTTTGAGAGGATCTACAAGGAAGAATGGGTGAAACTGCCTAAATTAAGGTGTGCAAAGCCGGTGGAAGCATACCCAAGAAGACATAAAGCTCTGATGGCTTCTTGGTAATTCAACAAAGGTGCTTCTTTGAAGTACTGAATAAAGGGTTGGAGTACTTATGTATAACATATACAAATTATTTGGCAAAATTTATACAAATCTGTCAGTTTTGTCATTATGGGGTATTGTGTATACTGTAGATGTGTATGGTGTGTGTGATCCACAGTTTGTTGTGTAGATGAATGGCAAAAATTTATGAAATCAACTATTAATGTATCATAAAACACAAAAACCTGTGGAGAAAGTGAATGGGTCTTCCAAACTAAGCAACTTTATTAACTTAAAGCATTTGAAACTCTTTAATAACAGCTCCCATTTGAAAAACTCTCAAAATAGATACACAAACATGCATACTTTTTATTTAGTGCTTTATATCTTAAGTCCAAACACAAATAGCTTCTTCCAAACTAAAGAAACTGCATTTTATTTTAAATAAACATCCACAATATTTACCCAAACTGAAAGTTTATGAACTAAAATGTTCCTATTCTTAGTTCTTTTGTAATTACTACTATATTCCTTGAAATAAATTTAACAATTGTAATACTTCAAATACATGTAATGATTTAAGTAATAAATAGTATTCTATAATAATAGCATTAATACTGTTCCCACTATTACTACTGCTCCCCCAAATATTAACACGACCTGCACCACAATGACTACAATGACTATTTCTTATTCTTCCACTACTAGTGCTCCTAATAATATTACTAATGCTACTACCACTGCAAATCCTCATACTACTACTGACACTAAATTATAAATTGTACTTTTCAAAACAATTGCTTAAATATTTTTTATATTTGTAAAACATAAAAAAATCTTTCAATACTTAAAACTAAAACGAATACTTTTATATCACTACTGTAGCTTGTACTCATAATACTGCGTTTCCTTCTACTACCGGAACCTTTACTAAGACTTTTATACATGTATTTAAATCTTCTAATACACTTCAAACAAATAGTTTTAAGACTTAAGCCTTTTACAACTTTTAATACTACTTTTACAAACAAATGTTAGTATTGTAAAGACTTTAGAAAAAGAAAATGCATTAAAACCAGCCACACAATTTTCCTTCTAGTTAATTATAATAATTTCTTCTTTGTTGACCTTATAGGTATTGCTGTTCTTGTATTTCTTTATCAAAGGTCCAAGATGTAACCATGGAAATCCAGGACCTTCTTCAATGGTTGGAGAGCACAGACCTGAGGCTGACTACTAGTAAGACCATATGGGGGATGCCTGACTCTGCTAGCGAGAGGCTCAATGCACATCTGGTAAGAACAACACAGAATACTGACCTCACACTGTCATATCCAGCAACTGATATTTATTTACATTTGCTATGAGGAACCTCTGGAACTTACTTTCAGACTTCCTGAACCTTTTAAGGACAGTTTCGTGACAACAATTATGCCTGGTCCAAAAATGTAACTATATCTATGTATTTGGATACCCCAGTCTAATAGTGGATATATACAGTGGGTACAAAAACTGTACACACCTCTGTTTAAATGCCAGGTTTTTGCGATGTAAAAAAATGAGACAAAGATAAATAATGTCTGAACTTTTTCAACCTTTAATGTGACCTATAACGTGAACAATTCAATTGAATAACAAACTGAAATCTTTGAGAACCCCCCCCCCCAAAGAAGTCACACTAACCAATAACCTAGTTGCATAAGTGTGCATACCCTTAAACTAATACTTTGTTGAAGCACCTTTTAATTTTATTACAGCACTCAGTCTTTTAGGGTAGGAGTCTATTACCATGACACATCTTGACGTGGCAAAATTTGGCCACCTTTCTTTGCAAAAGCATTCCAAATCTGTCAGATTGCGAGGACATCTCCTGTGCACAGCCCTGTTCAAATCACCCCACTGATGTTCAATTGGATTCAGGTCTGGGCTCTGGCTGGGCCATTCCAAAATGTTAATCTTCTTCTGGTGAAGCCATGCTTTTGTGGATTTGGATGTGTTCTTTGGGTCGTTGTCCAGCTGCAAGGTGAACTTCCTCTTCATCTTTCTAATGGACACCTGAAGGTTTTGTTCCAAAATTCCAAAAGTTCAACCTTGGTTTCATCAGACCAATACACATTTTCCCACATGCTTCTGGGAGACTTTGTTTTTGCAAAAATTCAGCTAGGCTTGGATGTATTTCTTTGTAAGAAAAGGCTTCGGTCTTGCCACCCTACCCCGTAGCCCATTCATAAGTAGAATATGGGAGATTGTTGTCACATGTAGCACACAGCCAGTACTTGCCAGAAATTCCTGCAGTTCCTTTAATGTTACTGTAGGCCTCTTAAAAGCCTCCCTGACAAGTTTTCCTCTCGTCTTTTCATACATTTTGTCTAGTACTTGGTAATGTCTTTGTTGTGGCATATTTTCTCCACTTGATGATGACTGTCTTCACTGTGTTCCATAGTATATCTGATGCTTTGGAAGCACTCTGCAGACCATGGCTTTTTCTCTGAGATGCAACTAAGACAATGTCAGGAAAATCCTACTAGAACTGCTGAACTTTATTTGTGATTAATCAGAGTCCCTTTGAATGATGGCAGGTGTGCAATACTTCTATTTATCATGAATTTTGATGGTGATTGGTTAATTCTGAACACAGCCACATAGTCCCCTCCAAAAGTATTGGAAAGGTAAGGCAAATGTCTTTGTTTTTGCTGTTCACTGAAGGTTTTTGGGTTTAAGATCAAAAGATGAGTATGAGTTTAAAATTTCAGCTTTCATTTCCTGATATTCACATCTTGATGTGTTAAACAACTCAGGCATACCACCTCTTTGTTTGAACCCACCCATTTATTAAGTGATCAAAACTATTGGAACATGTGACTGACAGATGTTTCTTGGTGCCTTTTAGGTTGATTGTTCAAACATTAAATAACTCTGCATGACTAGTCTAAGTTTCCATCCTTGGTTTTAACCTATAAAGACTGCATTTCTTGGTAAAGAGGATAAACTAACATGTAGACCAGAGAGCTGTCTATGGGAGAAAAGCAAGCCATTGTCAAGCTGAGAAAATAAGGAGAATTGACCAGAGCCATTGGCATTGGACAAACACTGGGCATAGCAAGCACAACAATTTGGAATGTCCTGAAAAAGAAAGAAACTGCTGGTGTACTGAGCAACAAAGGTCGAACAGGTCGGCCATGGAAAACAACAGTAGTTGATGACAGAAATATCGTGAGAAACCCCCCCAAAAGTCAGTAAGTGACAACACCAATGACCTCCACAGTGCAGGGGGGAAGGTATCACAATCCACTGTTCGAAGAAGACTCAGAGAGCAGAAATATAGAGGCCACACCACAAGATGCAAACCACTCATCAGAAGTAAGAGTCAGAAGGCCAGATTTTGCAAAGAAGTACAGAGATGAGGCGCAAAAGTTCTGGAACACAATCTTATGGACTGATGAGACCAAGATTAATCTCCACCAAAGTGATGGAAAGGCCAAAGTGTGGAGAAAGAAAGGAACTGTTTATTATCTGAAGCATACAAGCTCATCTGTGAAGCATGGTGGAGGTAATGTCATGGATTGGGCGTGCATGGCTGCTTCTGGAACGGGCTCATTTATATTTATTGATGATGTAACTGATGATAGTAGCAGCAGAATGAATTCAGAAGTGTACAGAAAAATTGTCTGGCAATTTACGGAGAAATGCGTTTAAACTAATCGGGAGGAAGTTTATCACGCAGCAAGACAATGACACAAAGCATACTGCCAACAAAACAAAGGACTTCATCAGGGGAAAAAAGTGGAAGGTTTCAGACTGGCCAAGTCAATCACCTGAACTTAAGGAGGTGAAATACATGCAATAGAGCATTCATTTTACCTCCTTAAGAGGAGAGTGAAGGGAGAAACACCCCGAAAAAAACAAGAACTGAAATAAGCCTGGAATAGCATCACAAATGAAGAATGCAACAGTTTGGTGATGTCGATGGGTCGCAGGCTTGAGGCTGTTATTGCAAGCAAGGGTTATGCCACCAAATATTAAATGTTATTTACTTTAAGATTAATTGTTCCATTACTTTTGCTCAACAAAAAATCCTGTGGTCCAATACAAAAGGTTATATGTCCTATGTTGTTTAACACATCTAGATGTGAATACCAGGAAATGAAAGCTGAAATTCTGAAATCTTGTCTCATACTCATCTTTTGATCTTAAACCCAAATGTCTTCAGTGACCAACAAAAACAAAGGAATTTGCCTTGCCGTTCCAATACGTTCCAATTTTGGAGGGCACTGTATAAGAGCATCTGCACACTTATGTAACCAGGTTATTGTAAGGTTTTTATTTTTCACCTTTGAAGATTTCTGTTTGTTTTTCAATTGAATTGTTCACATTATAGGTCACATTAAAAGTGGAAAATGATTTATTTGTCTCATTCTTTTACATCACAAAAACCTGGCATTTTAACAGGGGTGTGTAGACTTTATATCCACTGTAGTGGATCTATTCAGTTTATTTATATGAAAGCAGTTGATTTGAAACAAGCACTGACCCTAGATCTTGCATGTGTCAATTGCTTAAAGCCATATTGTTATAATTAAACTTACAGTTTGATATATTCAGCATTTCTGTGTTCAATTTCTGTGCATAAACTAATTACATTATTGCACATTTCAGAACAAATTATCCCTAGCAATATAGTTCACTATTTGACCATTCTAAAAAGGCGTAGTTGGCAAATGTGACTTAAAAGTATTAATATATGGAAACATCTTTTCAATTAATTCATCTTTAAAAGTGTAGAATGTGGAGAGGTCATAAAAGGTCACCTCTCCTTGGTCATATTCCAGTAGTACTCTGATCACTTTTGGGCTTTCATCTACCTTAACCAGTGGTTTTCTTCCTCCTTTATATTTCCCCCTGACAAATCGGATGACCCACTTTGAGGCATGTGATGGAAATTCCATCGATAGACACTCAAAGGAGTAAGACAGAGACAAAATTCCCTTGGCACAATTAGCAGTTTATTTACAAATAGAGAGACGCGTCAAATGCTTACAGAATAATCATTTGAGGAACCTCTAAAGTAAATTACATGTACAGCTCGTATTTATGATAGTTAAAAGGGGTGTGGCAAGATGCCACCCATCAATCTTAAGTCACACAGGTGGGAGGGTTGTCCCCCCACCTTCCTGCCATAATGTTCACAGTTGTGTTTACCTAAACGGACAACTGCCCATACCGTCCCCCAGCACTCACATTCCTAAGGAACCAAGGACAGATAGCCTTAATGGTTTAGCCAGTTGAGCAGTTGGTCAGAGAACCTAATGATTCTCTGAAATAATACAGATGCATGTCACAACCAAAGACCAGAGTTACATACCATGTAATAGACAAGCAAACATGTCTCCAAAATACATTAGTTAAGAAATTGCCACAACAGGCACTATTTTTACTATCCTCTTATGCTGAATGGACTCTTTGGCTATTCCTAAGGTCTAGTTATCATTATCTCCAATCCTCTACATCTCAAAAATGGATGCCCTTACTAAATTCATGCCTTTACTAAACTCCTATGAGAAACAGTTCAGGATTGTTTGGGATATTCTGTCACTCATTGCAGTGGTTTGGTCATCAGTGGGTGTGAGCTTAGTGGACATTGTATTTGGATCTAGGGTCACAGAACCTATAGGAAGGTGTGCAGAACAAAAAGGTATGTTATAAAAAAAGGTATGTTATCGGTATGGAATGTTTATGGCATCTTCTCCCAGACTTTGAACTTCAGAGATCCCAAATGTTTGACCATGTCAACCAACGGTCATTGTCCAATTTCAGTATTAGCTGTATCTGGAGATGCACAATTGGCTCTGTGGAAAACAACAGTTTTTTTGCAGATAGCTTAATTTAAATGGAAAAGAAGTACAAATGTTCTAACAAAGACAATATTTTCTTGTTAAGTTATGGCCTTGTAGTTGTATGAAAATGATCACAAACCAAGTTTTGGTATCAGAAAACTGTTACAAAAACATTGTTTCTACATTGTGATTTTCACAATTTTGACAGATCGTTAACTTGCAGAAAAGTGATATTTTCGACATGAATTTCTTTATTAATAACTACAATTGTCTCTGAAAGGGTTGCCTCCTCTCTGGCTAGTGCCTCAGCTTGTTCTAGCATCACTCCCCCTTTCTTTTGTTCTTCCTCTTTCAGTGCAGCTATGCTGGCAGTTTTCTCCTCAACTAGAAACTGGTGGAGTTTCGTAAACTCCCTCCTTATCTGCTCCTCTGCACATTGAGCCTGGCCCTACAATGCCAAAAGGTTAATCTCAATAATGTTCAAATGCTTGCTCACATTAAAATTGGTTCATAATAGATACCTTTGTGCTTGGCTGGGTTTTGATTACTTATTTTGGCTGTATTCTTGTGTTGTAGTTGTATTTTAAAGTGGAAACCATAGCCTGGATTTTATTCTACATTAGGAGTACATTAGGAGTATAAGAATTTTTGAAGTCACTGAATGAGTTCTAAAATGATATTAAACGAATAGTTCACAAGTTCACAAAACAGCCTCAGCTTTAGATCAGGGACAGTCTTCTCAATGGGATTGCAGTCGTGACCTTTGTGTCTTTGATGTGTGGCAGACAACACAGATGGGCTGTCCATTGTCAAAACAGAAGAGTATACGTTTCTCTCCATGCAGCTGGCAGCTATTCTCAAATTGGATGTTTCCTGTGCCCTCCTGGAAGGAATCACAGAGACTCTTTAAAGTTCTGAGAAGAACATTCTTTCCTGCATAGAGGACACAACTGATTCTCTACATTCTTCCAGTGGTTCTGCAAACACTCCTCACAGAAACTGTGGCTGTATTTGAGAACCACAGAGTTTTTGAAGATATCCAAGCACATGGGACACAAGGTGTTCTTCCATTAGAGACAAGCTGGCTGCCATTCACCTGTATATCACACACAGGGATTGTCTATCAATGTGGCTGAAACAAAGGCTGTGTTTATAGTGTTTAAATTGGACCCACCCTCCAAAGTTCCCAGGAAACTGAACTTGAAACATTACTTGCTCTTCCTCCATGCAGAAACACAGGCTTGGGTATATGCACTAAGGCGACCAGATGTCTGAAATGAAAACCGGGGACCTTTCCAATTTGGTGGTCAATATATAACTGAAGTATCTGATTATTATCTATGAAATAAAAAAGGGGGACAATCTGGTTCCCTGTATTTAATCTAACAGGCACATTGTATTAAGCCTAAAAGACAGGTCTGAACTGTCCAATCTTAACAGCCATTCAGTGGTCCTGGTTGTTTGGACAGAATAAGAGCAGAAGAGTACATGAGCAACAGAGACAATATACTTTTTCTGCTACTACAATCTGTCCCCTTTTGCTCACTCATCTTTTTCTTTCTTCTCTTTACCCTTCCACCTCAACTTCTACACTCTCCTCACTTCACTCTTTTTACTCCCTTAATTTTTCCTTCTCACTCTTTTTACTCCCTTAATTTTTCCTTCTCACTCTCCTCCTTCCTTGCCAATCTTTAATAATAAATAGTACACAATAAGATAAAATACTTTGATTAACAGATTTTTGTATTTTCTCAAAAGCATTGTTTGTAAAAAATTGTCAGGCTCTGTAATCATATCTTTACCTTTCCTCCTCAATCTCCTTCCTATCTTCTAGTCTTCCTCCTCTCCTCTTTCTCCACTCTCTAACAGAAAATATTATGCTAATGTTGTCCGTTAAAAGATTTCTAAATATATTATCAAAATACACATTATGTCAAATCATTAAAAAGGTAATCTGCAAATACTAATTAATTGTGTATTCATTTAATATGATCATATTTTCAAAATTGCTCATCTGCTGGATGTGTTATGTGCAGGTTTTTTTTAACCTAGACATTAGCTAGCTAACCTCTACATAGCTAACGTTAGCTAGAATAACCTATTAGAGCAGATCATCTATCTAGTTAATAATAATTAATTGTGAAATTATAACATCACTAGCTAAAATGTAGGCACCTTCATACAGCAGATATCTCTAAAATGTGTGTGAGCAAGTAATTAGCACAAGAGTGAATGAAGCTACTATAGCGAGCAGCCCCTTATGTTGGCCAAAAACAAGGACAGCGCATTTGAGACATTATCCGGTAGGCTCTGCTTCCCGGCATTTTTGCCACGTAAAATATTATTTGACTTTGTGGCCTCTTTTTAGCGCAGTTAAAAACAGGGACATTTCCGGGGACAACTCCAGCCAGGGACATGCCACCAAAAACGGGAACTGTCCCTGGAAAACTGTGAAGTCTGGTCACCCTAAAATTTACTTGTTTACGATAATTTCTCCTGTCATCATTAATGATAATAGTTAGGTAAAGAATCAATTTATCTCATACTGGCTGTGGAGTAGTTGTGATGAGGCAAGGCTACAATGCTTGATTTAGACATCATGGAATTGGGAAATCATGATCATGTTAAAACATTTGTTTTACTGCTATACTAGGTCCTACCAGGGGTGCTACAAGGCTAAGTGTCTAGTCAGGTTGCTGCACTTATTGTCAAACTTTGCCATATATATATATTCCAAACAGCCTATCCAGCAAAGGTAAAAAATACACACAAAAATATAACATGTATTAGGAATGATTGTAAAGCATAAATACTTTGCTTAAGATCATGCTTTAAGTTTAACTGTTATTGGAAAGATAAACAAATATTCTTGGCCTACGAATGAAGTAGATGAGCCTGTAAACTTCTTCAGAAATGCATAGCAATTGTGGCCTTGGGCTAAGAGAAACTTAACACTGTTGCTTGGTTGCTGGTGTCTGTGTAGTATAGTGGTTACCAGTAAATGAAAGGTTGCTATATCAAATCCCAGAGCCAGCAAAGTAAAACAGTATAGCAAGACATTTAACCCTGAATGCGTACTGGGCACTCATGATGGCAGCGCCCCTTGCCGTCAAAGCAGTTCTGTTAAATTTAAAAGCCAAATCATGACCGTGTGTGCAAAAAGACAATTACCCTTCTCTTCCCTTTTCCAGAAAATGTTGTTCTGACAGGCAGGCACTTGGTACTTTGTAGCTATTGAAAACATATTTTCAGCTGATATTTTCTCCATATTTACAGCCATCTCTCTCAATTAAACCTCTCATGGATGCGCACGTTTCCTGCTTTCTTGGGACAAAGATCATACCCACATTTTCACCACTCTGCAAAACATTTGAATAATAGTTTATCAACACTTAGCTAAACACTAAGAAACAAAAAACAAAGACAGAAACAAAAAACAAAGCCCCAACAGATGCACGTGGCATACACACAAACAATAATCCATACACAGTGTGGCAATAGGCCTAAAAATGATCCCCAATTAGAGGCAACGACGTACAGTTTCCTCTAATTGTAGGACAACAAAAAACTGTGAAGAGATGCCGAGAGTCCTCACCTCTGCCAGACCAGCGCAGATATGGCTAGAGGCAGAGCCAGTACCTAACACGTATAGTTCGTTTAACGGGGCAAGTCCACTGTTCCGGCTCAATGCCAAATAAACACAGACCATTTTATTAACACAGCTAACTTATAAAACTCACCTGAGTCACCAACAATCTCCACCGTCCTCCAAGCATTATTGCACCTGTTCCCCCACTACAATTGAAACTTCCTCCAGTTGGTAGCAGAACGGTTCACATGGAACAGATAATTCATGTGCTGTTGCAACGATGGACCAACACGGAAGACCCTCCCTTGTTTATGAAACACTCTACTTCGATTGAAAAACGGCTGGCTTAATTAAGATTAATTTCCATAATATTGACCGTGGCTCAACTTCTTGATGCGCCGGAACAGCTCAAATGGCCGTGTTGCCTTCCTGACGCTATTCATAGAAAATGAATTGTTTCCATCCGAGGCAATAGCCTTGACGCTATTCATAGAAAATGAATTGCTTCCATCCGAGTCAATAGCCTTGACGCTATTCATAGAAAATGAATTGTTTCCATCCGAGGCAGCAGGTGCGCCGGACCAGTGGACGTCCACTGTCAGGCCAAGACTATGCTACGCTGCGGTGAAAGTATGCAAAACATTTTTGAAAGGGGTGCAACCGGGTGAAACACAGTTTAAACAAGTAATGCCTCAAAACTTGTCAACAGCTTTTCTTTTGCTTACACAGACCTGGAAATACGTCAGTCGTTACCATTGCTCCTCAAAAGTCAAAGCTTTTCTAGAAACGTCTTCAAGGTCTCAGAGCAAGTGACATCACAAATTGAAAAGCTACCATCACACACTGCTAATATGTCATAATACACATTTTCAGACACAACAGGTCCCACAGACATGACTCCACAACGGCATTTGGAGCTGGCTTCGGAAAATAAAAATTCATCCGGTTGTTTTCGTCCATTTTCTGTAAAATTGCAAACTGGAAAATGGAAGCCTACACAAACAACAATTGCCAAGCAGTCACATGGAGGAGAGTTTCTTGTAAAGTAACATCCAATACACATTTTTTAAGATCAGAGCTGTGTTCTGTTCATACCGTTTTTGAAATACAACGTTTCTGGACATCAAGGTGGCATGACAAACGGAGGTTTGACCTCACGACACTAAGCTGCACTGAACTACTTTGATACGTATTATTGAACATTAGGAAGTGAGAATATGCAGTGCCTACTGAAAAACATGGGTGTACGTTGTAAAGCTCCGCTATAGACCACACTACCCCATCACACACATCAGTAAACCTCCACTATAGACCACACTACCCCATCACACACATCAGTAAACCTCCACTATAGACCACACTACCCCATCACACTCATCAGTAAACCTCCACTATAGACCACACTACCCCATCACACACATCAGTAAACCTCCACTATAGACCACA
>JACXGJ010005131.1:0-40811 GCA_016801105.1 Esox niger
AGACCAAGACAGACGGTCCCCGAGAGACCAAGACAGACGGTCCCCGAGAGACCAAGACAAACAGGGCCCGAAATAGACCAAGACAGACGGGGCCCTAGAGACAGACCGCACTGAGTGCTCCTGTAGAATCTGTTGGTGAACATATAAAGCTGTGAAATTCAAACAAGAGTTTTATTGTTAATGATGGTGTCTGCCCACATGTCTCTCCTCCATCAACAGCATCTTCCTTAAAGAGCTGGAGAAGTATGAACAGCTACCAGAAGACGTGGGCCACTGCTTCGTCACCTGGGTAAGTGACTGTGTGTGGGTATGGATGCATGTATTTGTGACTGATTTATTTCTAACTCTCTTGAATAATCTATTGATCCAGAACAGTCGATTGACATTCCGATGTCGAACGTCACCCTCGGCGTAAAGGGGTTTCTTGTGAAAATCGGTTTCCAAATGGTGATGCTGTAGCTGAAAAAGGGGCTGAGCTGGATGCGTTCAGAGTAGCTGGGTTCAACCCTCATTGTGTCTCTGTGTGTCCAGGCGGATAAGTTCCAGATGTACGTGAACTACTGCAAGAACAAACCGGACTCCACCCAGCTCATCCTTGAGCACGCTGGACCCTACTTTGACGTGAGTGTCCTTCCGTCCCATTGGCTCTCGCTGCGGCCGACAGCTCCCTGCAGCCAATCACAGCTCTTTGTTTGTTGGCACGTGTGTCTACAGGAGATCCAGCAGAGGCACCGTCTGGCCAACTCCATCTCCTCCTACCTGATCAAGCCCGTTCAGCGAATCACTAAGTACCAGCTCTTGCTCAAGGTAACTAAAGCCCTCTCCTGTGAAGCGCTCAACAACGCCTCCACACATGTGTTGTATTGTATTGGCTTGTAATGAGCCCGGAGGCTGAGGCACCTTTTTGTTTGTTGAGTAGCTTTCATGCAGCCGTTACAACCCACATGTTGATTCATCTCTGCTCCGCGCTTTTTCTCTTTTGTCGCAATTAACGTGATGTTTGATTCACCTTGCTAATAGGCTTTTTGTGATTCACAGTGAACATACTCTGTTTCAAAAGGTATTTGTTGATGGTATCGTTCTCTCTCTCTCTCTCTCTCTCTCTCTCTCTCTCTCTCTCTCTCTCTCTCTCTCTCTCTCTCTCTCCTCTCTCCTCTCTCCTCTCTCCTCTCTCCTCTCTCCTCTCTCCTCTCTCCTCTCCCCTCGTCCCTCGTCCCTCGTCCCTCTTCTCTCTTTCTCCCTCGTCCCTCGTCCCTCGTCCCTCGTCCCTCGTCCCTCTTCTCTCTCGTCTCTCTCTTTCTCTCTCGTGTCTGTGTCCAGGAACTGCTCACGTGCTGTGAGGAGGGGAAGGGAGAGATCAAGGACGGCCTGGAGGTCATGCTGAGTGTCCCCAAGAGAGCCAACGATGCCATGCACCTGTCAATGCTGGAGGGTATGTCGAAGGTTCCCGTATGGACGGTCACACAACTCTTCGTTTCACCTCCTCCTAACGCTTGCCTTTCCCTCCCGCTCTCCCTCCCCGTCCGATCGCGTAGGTTTCGATGAGAACATTGAGTCTCAGGGAGAGTTGATCCTGCAGGAGTCCTTCCAGGTGTGGGATCCCAAGACTCTGATCCGTAAGGGACGCGAGCGCCACCTCTTCCTGTTTGAGATGTCCCTGGTCTTCAGCAAGGAGGTCAAGGACTCCAACGGACGGAGCAAGTATATGTATAAGAGCAAACTCTACGTGAGTACAACCCTCTCACTCTGTCTGTTTCTCCGGTCAGTTTCTCTCTCTCCCCTTGATCTCCCTCTGGTGGGTTGGGGGGTAAATTACACATGCTGTAGCCCAAGAAACTCCCGGCCAATGGCTGTTTTATTCTCCCCAGACATCGGAGTTGGGTGTGACCGAACACGTTGAGGGGGACCCCTGTAAGTTTGCTCTGTGGGTGGGACGCACCCCAACCTCCGACAACAAGATTGTACTCAAAGTAAGTACAAACACTTTCTCCTTCCCTATCTTGCTCCCTCTGCTCCACTCTCCTCCTATTTCTTCTCCTCTTCTCCCCCCCTTCTTCTATTCTGTTGGTTGCATGACTGTATGGTGGAGCCTGGTGGATGTAAAGTGCTATATGAGCTGTTTGTCTCTTCGCTCTGTTCTGTTCTCCCTCTCTTGCTCTTTTCTCTCCCTTCGACGGTTGTCTTTTTCTTTCTCTTTTCCTCCCCCTCTCAACTCTCTGATTATCTCCGAACGTATTTTTGTTCGGTTTTCCCGCACTTGTTCTCTCTTTCGCTTAGATGTTCCTCTGTTTGTTTCTCTCAGACACCTGGACATTTATGTGCTAGTATCTTCTCCATCGTACGCTCTAGTTTAGGGAAATACGTCTGCGTCTGGAGCTGTTTGTGTTTGTATCTCTGAATATTAAGCGTCTGTTTGCTGACCAATCGGCTGTGCTTACACCAACGCCACTGACATGAACTCAAACCTGTAAATCACAGTTCTCAGATTCCCACCACCTCCTCCCCTTAGACTACAGCCTGAAACATTTTTCTCTTCTGGAAAAATGAACCTCGTGTTGATTTATAAAATGACCCCATGCGTTGACACTTTTTCTCATTGCCTCTTCTTTTTCTCTTCGTCCTCTTTTTGTAATTCATCTCTCCATAGCTAATTAAGTTATTCAACATGCACTTGCCTCTCACGCTAGCTGTTCTTTAGTACTATTTTAAAGTACCATTTTATTTCGTGTCAGTGGTTGGAAAAGCACGTTGCCAGGCTAGTAACCCATCGACTCTGTCTTTGACAGTATAAATGACTCTGTTCCTAATCAGTCCATCAATATAACTGTCCTGCCCATATTAACCACCAAACCAACTGGCCGCCACCAAAATACAATGTTGTCCGTCTGTCATCTCGAGCCATTCTGTTTTCATAGAAAATGTAACACCAATTAACTACAAAACCAACCAGTGAAATTCTCTATTCTATATTTTAACCGAAGCCAAGTCAGGGATGCAAACATGGATCTATGGTGAGTAAATACAGCACTAACTAGCCTAACACCTAACACAGCCGCTGGCTGAATCCCAGATCTGTTCTGTGGCCTCCTACTCTCTTCTGGTTTGCATGTCCACGCTAGCTACCTAGTTGCCATGGAGACATTTAATGGACACCCATTCACTGTGGTCCGTTAGTGTGGATATGGGAATATTACAGTTTATGAGAACGTTTAGACTGAAATGTCAGTTCAGGGAGCTCGGGGTTAACCCAATCCTTCCTGGGCCGGTGGCAGGCGTCGAGCATCGAGAACAAGCAGGACTGGATCAAACACATCCGGGAGGTGATCCAGGAGCGCACCATTCACCTGAGAGGAGCCCTGAAGGAGCCCATACACATCCCCAAGTCTGCCACGGCCAAGCACCACAAGGGACACCGCAGGTACAGGTACACACACCGACCACCGTGTCACGCACACGCTCACGCACACGGTAAACGCGCAGGGTAAACCCGACATCTGACGTGTGTTGCCTCTGGCAGGGATGGAGAGGATTTGGACAGTCAGGGTGACGGGAGCAGTCAACCGGACACCATCTCTATCGCCTCACGCACCTCCCAGAACACACTGGACAGCGACAAGGTGAGCGCACGCACACACACACACACACACACACACACACACTGATCTCTCGTGAACATCACGGAACATGGGCTGGTGAGCCCATCCCTCAGTAATAATGAAGGTCCATTTCATCGTGACCAAAAGGCTTCCTGATTAACATTGCACTGTGCCACACCCCCTTCCCCATCCAGCTGTCCGGGGGCTGTGAGTTGACCGTGGTGGTCCATGACTTCATGGCGGGTAACAGCAACGAGCTGAACGTTCGACGGGGCCAGACTGTGGAGGTCCTGGAGAGGTGCCACGACAAGCCCGACTGGTGCCTGGTCCGGACCACGGACCGCTCCCCCGCCCACGAGGGACTGGTACCGTGCGCCATGCTCTGCATTGCCCACTCACGCTCCTCCATGGAGATGGAGGGGATATTCAACCATAAAGGTGTGTTTGGAGGGGTGCGGCCTCTCGATGTGGTGCAAGGCGGTCTTAAATGGCCGATTACAGCACAGCTTTGGGCCAATCCTGGGCCATTATGCGTTGTGTTATGTGTGGGAGGAGCAATGTGTTTATGTCCTTGCGGATGTCTGCTAACCCCTCCCCCCCATTCCAGACACTCTGTCGGTGTGTAGTAATGACTCCATCATGCCAGGCTCCTCAGCCACCCTGCAGCCTGGGCATCACGGCATGGGCTCACACACCTCTCCTGGGCCCAAACGACCAGGTAAACACAAACACAGACAGACACACACACACACACACACACACACACCTAACCAAAGCCCAAACGACAAGGTAAACACTCACACAGACACAAACACACACACCTAGCCAAAGCCCAAACCACAAGGTACAAACACGCCGGGTGACGTTGATGGTAACGGCCGGGTGGCGTTGATGGTAACGGCCGGGTGGCGTTGATGGTAACGGCCGGGTGGCGTTGATGGTAACGGCCGGGTGGCGTTGATGGTAACGGCCGGGTGACGTTGATGGTAACGGCCGGGTGACGTTACGTTGTGTTAACGCTCCCCCCAGGTAACACCCTGCGTAAGTGGCTGACCAGCCCAGTGCGTCGCTTGAGCAGTGGCAAGGCCGACGGACACGTGAAGAAGCTAGCCCACAAGCACAAGAAGAACCGTGAGGTGAGGAAGAGTGGCGAGGTGACGGGCAGCGCCCAGAAGGACAGTGACGACAGCGCAGCCACGCCCCAGGATGAAACTGTGGAGGAGGTGAGCAGCGGATGTCTTTCCTCGCTCCGGTATTCCCTTGTATCTCTCCATCTCTTTAACCTCTTGCTCTCTGTCCCCATTTCTTTCTTTCTCGTTTCACCGTCCACAGAGAGTTCGTAACGAGGGACTGTCCAGCGGGACCCTGTCCAAGTCCTCCTCTTCCGGGATGCAGAGCTGTGGGGAGGAGGAGGGTGAGGAGGGGGCCGACTCCGTCCCCCTGCCTCCTCCCATGGCCATCCAGCAGCACAGCCTCCTGCAGCCTGACGCCCAGGACGACAAGGTGAGGTGGGGTGGGGGAGGGGAGGAATAGGGTTGTAGTCGGGACGTTTGGGATGGAGGGGTTAAAGGTCAGGGACATTGGATGCACCTCAGGTCTATTGACTGGTAGTGGAAATATCCAGAGACACTAAACACTCCTGAAATATTTGAATTTAAATCCCCCACACGACACACTCATCCTTTTTGTTGCGGTTTCTCTCCTTTTATTTAGTCATGACTTTGATTCTTTTATTATCTAATGACAAACGTTGTATCCATTTTAGTTTAGTTTTCTTATCACGTCCCTCTTTGCAGGGCCTGTATCCACGAAGCGATTCAGAGCAGGACTGGCGATTTCAGATCAGGGTCTCCCTCTTATTCGTTCTGAGTTTAATGGCCGATCAGATTCTTGTTTGTCCCCCTTAATCTGAGACAGTTTGGGGAACACAGGCCAAGATTTCAGTCCATTAGAAACAACTGAGAATGTTATTCAAACTAAAATGCAGTGAAACCCCATCAGGTAGGGTTACTCCAGCGGGGGGCACAGCAGCGGTTTCCTCTGACACTAATTTGTGTTTCTCTTTTTGTTTTCTTTCCGACCGTTGGTCTGCTGTCTGTTTACTGTCTGCATGCTGTAGCATTATCTTGATTTATGTCCTGTCTTTGCTTTGTCTCAGTTCCCATACCTCTCCATCTCCTGAATCAGTCCCTCCATCTCTCCCTTTTTTCTCTTCCCTCAAAACCTCAGTTGTCTCTCTCTCCTACTCTCTGTCTCTCTTCCCCTCTCGTTAACTCAATTGTAGACTGAGTGTCTTTCTTTACATTCTCCATAGGCAGGCCAAGGACTGGGGATGTGGTACTTTTATATCCAATCCCGTCTTATAGTTCTTATCTTCTCTCTGTCCGAGACAATGGAAGCTCATCCAAACGTCTCTGTCGAGAGCTCTCCTAGTCTTCTACTTTTCACTCGTGCCCTCTTCTACAGCCCAGCTTTTTGCTCCGTTCTTGGTCTCTGCAGTGCTTTATCTAATTCTAGTATTATTCCCTCTCGCCATTTTTTCTTTTTAGTTTTAGTTTTCTTTGAGTATGTCCGCCATCGGTCGGGTTCCTTTAATATATGGCTTTCGCTGAACGAGTCTACATTTTATCGATGCATTTGACATTGGTATAGTTAAATGATCTGCCTCAGTGCCTGGTGACTGTGATTGGACCCTTATATTAACTCAGAGGCCCACGCCGAACAGAGTAGGTCGGTGTCAGTAGACGTCGACCCGTTGCTCTGTCACCCTATACGCTTCAGGTTTGGAATGGGGCCAGCTGGTCCTAAATCTGTGCCTAAAGGCCATGTCTTGAGTTCGGAGAACCCGTACGGACAAACCAAGTCACGACGTGCCAAAATGACAATGACTCAGAACTCCCTTGCCCCCCCCTCCCCCCTTCCTCACCCCCCTCACCACTCCTCACCCCTCCACTTTGTGCGCTAACCCCATTGCACCGTGTTATTAATTGGCGCCTACTGTAAGTGCTGGCGCGGCCAGAGGGCACAACCCCGGCACACAAAGACCCTTAGTCGGGCACAGCTCAGTCTGGAGACGCGGCGCGGCAAGGGTGAGAACTCTGACACTGTCTTTCTGTCTTAATGTCCTTTGTTCCAGTTACACTTCAGCACACCGTTTATTTATTCCACGTCACCTCTTTATTTTGGAATTCCCCTTCTGAGTTAAAATATGACATTCACAATGTCCTACACCTTAACCTCACGTGTTCTCTCTTGCTTTTCAGTATCTTTATCTTTTTTGTTATGATACTCATTGCACATTTTCTTTATCTAACTTTCTTTGAGCCATTATAGATTCACTTTATTTTTTTCTTTAAACTTCATCTTAAGACCTTTTTCTCGTTCTGGCATTGGATCACTCATGGAGAGTAGAGGAACAAAATACAAGCCAAACATTACACTCACATTTTCACGATAGTCCCAAGCGAGATCAGACATCATGAACAAACCAACAAATGACTTCTAAAAATCTCTGACAATAAAGCTGGCTAGCAGATTTCCATCTACCATTATGCCTCAGAA
The DNA here is from genome assembly GCA_016801105.1 of Esox niger. Classification (NCBI taxonomy): domain Eukaryota; kingdom Metazoa; phylum Chordata; class Actinopteri; order Esociformes; family Esocidae; genus Esox; species Esox niger. The sequence goes on from JACXGJ010005131.1 coordinate 7,158, forward strand.
AGCTTGCATTGAAGTTGGAAAAAAAGGTTTTTGTTGAATTATGTAATTTTTCAGCAGATTGGAATGTTTTATTTCAGCCTTTGAAAGAGGTTGTGGACATTTTGAGGATGAATCAGTATGTTGATCATTGTTAATCTTAACAGCTTTGGTTTCTTGATTGACAGATCAGTTAATTGATACGATAAACATTTTCTTTTATTAGCTGATTGTTTGTTGGATAACGGGAATAGCAGTAAAAGACGCCTTCAGCCAGATTAGGTGGACCTTGAACAACGTTGACTGGAATGTTCTCACACTTTTCTCTCCTCATCTCCAGACCTCGTCCCGTCTCTCGGTCCGTCCGTCCAGTTCCGAGACACCCAGTGCAGCGGAGCTGGTGAGCGCCATCGAGGAACTGGTCAAGAGCAAGATGGTGAGGACCGTGTACACGCACGCACGCACGCACGCACGCACACACACACACACACACACACACACACACACACACACAGAGGTTGTCTGGTTTACATTGTCCCTCCCTCCATTCCCTCCTCCAGGCTTTGGAGGATCGTCCTAGCTCTCTATCAGTGGAGCAGGGGGATAGCAGTTCTCCCTCCTTCAACCCTTCTGACAACTCCCTCCTCTCCTCCTCCTCCCCCATCGATGAGATGGAGGAACGCAAGACAGGTTTCCTAAAGAAGAGGCAGTATGTACTGGAAGATGTCTCTGTCACACTGATACGGCGCCCATATTAGGGCAGTCAGAAGTCCCCATTTGGGCTTTGGACACTGGGACTCTTTGTTCTTTAACACTAAATTCACACATGCTGATGACTGTGTCTGTCTCCTCCCCCCCGGTCTGTCTCCTCCCCCCCGGTCTGTCTCCTCCCCCCCGGTCTGTCTCCTCCCCCCCGGTCTGTCTCCTCCCCCCCGGTCTGTCTCCTCCCCCCCGGTCTGTCTCCCTAGTTATGTGTTGTTAGAGCTGGTGGAGACAGAGAGGGACTATGTCAGAGATCTGGGCCTGCTGGTGGAGGTAAGGCGAAACTCATCTCTCTCCCCCTCAGAGCCCTTCTCTCCCCCTCAGAGCCCTTCTCTCCCCCTCAGAGCCCTTCTCTCCCCCTCAGAGCCCTTCTCTCCCCCTCAGAGCCCTTCTCTCCCCCTCAGAGCCCTTCTCTCCCCCCCAGAGCCCTTCTCTCCCCCCCAGAGCCCTTCTCTCCTGTCTGTTGATGTACATGAGATGGTGTGACGTGTGTGACGTGTGTGACGTGTGTGACGTGTGTTTGTGTGTGTGTGTTTCAGAGCTATATGACAAGGATGAAGGAGGAAGGTGTGCCAGACGATATGAAAGGGAAAGACAAGATTGTGTTTGGAAACATCCACCAGATCTACGACTGGCACAGAGAGTACGATGCCAACACACACACACACGTTGGTCCACATCCACGTTCAACATACGGATGTTCCGCCCTAACCCCCTTTCTCCCTTCAGTGTCTTCATGGGAGAGTTGGAGAAATGTCTGGAAGACCCTGACCGTCTCGGCCCGCTGTTTGTCAAGCATGTGAGTGGTCGATGAGCGCTCAGGGGGGGTGTGCGTGGAAGTGTGTGTGCGTGGAAGTGTGTGTGCGTGGAAGTGTGTGTGTATACGTTTGTGTTTCACAGATCACATTAGGATCAGAAGTCCACTCAGGGATGATAAAACATTAAACATCTGGCCTTTTGCCGTCCCCACCAGGACACGGTCCATTTCCCATTTAAGGGTTAAGGGCAAACTTATATTTGGGATTCGATTTTTTTTCCAGGTCCCCAAAAATAAATTGCTAGGCTGTTTGGATGTGTGTATGTATGGTGTTTGCATATTTGTGTTTACAAACTGTGTGCGTGTGTGTGTGTGCGTGTGTGTGCGTGTGTGTGTGCGTGTGTGTGCGTGTGTGTGCGTGTGTGTGCGTGTGTGTGCGTGTGCGTGCGTGTGCGTGCGTGTGCGTGCGTGTGCGTGCGTGTGCGTGCGTGTGCATGCGTGTGCGTGCTTTCTGCAGGAGCGGCGTCTCCACATGTACATAGTGTACTGTCAGAACAAGCCCAAGTCGGAGCTCATCGTGTCGGAGTACATCGACACCTATTTTGAGGACCTAAAGCAGCGCCTCGGTCACCGGCTTCCGATAACGGACCTCCTCATCAAACCTGTCCAGAGGATCATGAAGTACCAGCTGCTGCTCAAGGTGAGTTCCTGTCCTCCCCCTGTGTACCAGTCGTGTTGTCCAGCAGGGGGCACCACAACACACACATTTCCTTTGGTTGTGGTGTAGGGGCCAATTTACAAGCTGTCCCTTTATTCTGACGTGTAGTGAAATTGTCTTTCGCCCAAGTGATCTCTTAGTGATGTCTGTTTAACTTTGTGTCGTTGCGTTTGCAGGACTTCCTCAAATTCTCTAAAAAGGCTGGCTTGGATTCGGCCGAGCTTGAGGTGAGGAGAGAGCACTGACCGTCCTTCAGACGTTTTCCCTCAGGTTTCCTCACGTACATACAACACCGTGTGCCGTTTTGAACCCATTCGGTGTGTCTGTGTGTCCTACAGAAAGGAGTTGAGATCATGTGCCTCGTTCCAAAGAGATGCAACGATATGATGAGCGTCGGGCGACTCCAGGGCTTCGACGTGAGAACACCCTGAGAACAAAACACCACACAATTAGACTTCTCAAAGTGGATTCATTGATGGCCGGACGGATAAACTCCGTCTCTCTCACTGATCCCCTTATCTGGCCTGCATGTCTCTTTCTCAGTGTTCCTCGTCCTTTCTTTCCCTTCCATTTTCTGCTCCCCCCTCCAGGGTAAACTGGTGGCCCAGGGTCGTCTCCTGCTCCAGGACACCTTCATGGTCTCAGACCCCGAGGGAGGTGGTAGGATGAGGGACAGGAGGGTCTTCCTCTTTGAACAGATGGTCATCTTCAGCGAGCCGCTGGATAAGAAGAGGGGGTTCTCCATGCCGGGCTTCTTGTATAAGAACAGCATCAAGGTAACCGGTCGTAGATCACTGTGTCGGTCCAAAATGCAGGAGGACAAAAGGGCAGTTTTATGCTCTGAATTCACTCTTCTTCTTCCCTCTACTCTAGGTCAGCTGTCTGGGGCTGGAGGACAGCGTGGACGGTGACCCCTGTAAGTTTGTATTGACCTCCAGGGTGGCCAATAGCAGCGTAGAATCCTTTGTCCTCCACTCCTCCCACCTGGGAGTCCGACAGGTCTGGACCCTGCAAATCGGCCAGATCCTGGAGAGCCAACGCAACTTCCTTAACGGTACACACACACAAACACACACACACACACACACACACACACACACACACACACACATTGTTTGGGTGTTGTAAATCTATGTCCCATGCATGCATGTGTTTTATGTTCAGCTCGGCTGGCTCCAGCAGAGTTTGACTCTGGGTTCAATCTCGCTCCAGCTCTGACCTCCCCAATAGAGTACCAGAGGAACCATGTAGGGGCCGGTGGCGGAGCTCCGTCAGTGAGCAGCGTTGAGCCCAGTGTGGTCCCGGTCCCGGTAGGCGTGCAGGGTGTGCCTCAGTCCGGGCCTGTCAGCGTAGGTAGTCCCCTCGTTGGCGGTGGTCCCCAGGGCGGAGCGAGCTCGTCCAGGAGGCCCTCCAGGATACCCCAGCCCTCACGCCTGCCCCAGCCCCTACGACACCCACACCATTCTGGGGCCGCAGACCCAGACGGACCCAGCAAGATGTCAGGTAGGCCGAGGCACCCCCAGTGTTACAGAGAGCCTGCGTGTGTGCGTGCGTGTGTGCGTGCAGACGTTTCCCCAGGTCAAAGGAGTTGCTCGCCCGTCCACTCAGTTTTCTTCACTTTTGATTCAGGTTTCGTGTCTCGTCTCCCCCCTCCCCCCACACCCCTTCCGTCGGTCTCAGCGGACCAGAGGGAGCAGGCCCCAGCAGGAGGGCTCAGGGAGTTCAGGGAGGCCCAGCGCGGGGTGAGGGTCCAAGGGGGAAGCCCCCAGATTACGCGCCCCGTATCTGCCTCAGACGACCAGCCACCTCCCCTCGGCTCCATCCCTCGGGCCAGTGTAGCTCCCCTGCCTGTACCCCTACCTCACTTGACCCCCCCAAAGCCTCGCCCGGGAACCATCTCCCCCATGGCGTCCCCTCTGGCCACCCCTGCCTTCGGGAAAGACGCCCTGTCCCCTCCCCCTGCAAGCCCCGGCTTGAAGTCTAGCTCCTTCTGGAGCTCCATGCCTGGTTCTCCAGCCAGCCGGCCCGGCTCCTTCACCTTCCCTGGGGAGGCAGGGGAGAACCTAGGAAGGCAGAACCAGAACCCGGCTCAGTCCGGAACTGGCTCCCACAGACACTCAACACACAGCAAGGAAGCAGATCGCATGAGTACATGCTCGTCGACCAGCGAGCAGTCCATCCAGTCCACCCAGAGCAATGGGGTAAGAGATGTACCCGCTACCCAGGCTTCAGTGAGGCCTGCTCCTGGCTGACTAATCCAAAACTCACCGAAGACCTGTCCTGTATGCTTAACATTACTACTACTACTACTACCACTACCACTACTAGTACTTCTTCTTTGCAACTCTTGTAGGTCTCTAATGATTCAACAGCTGTACTAAACCACTCCGCAAGGCACGCTCTAGATGTGTTTTATTACTCTTACTTCTAGCCATGTGCCTCTTGTATGTCTTTAGCAACAACTCCGCTGAAAGAGTGAATTGTTTTTCTGCTTCTTTTTGCTAACAGACTTCTTAAATATTTCAATCCATAATGGACGTGTCTGCTGTTTTTTAAGTCTAACAAGGCTTCTATCTTGAAGACTAACCTCTCCAACTGATCTGGTCTGTGTGTCGGAAGCAAAAGGGCAAAGACGTCAAACTGCAACCCTTTTCACCACGTCCCTCTGGGTGTGTCCTTCTCTCTTCCGCTTCTGTACATCTGATTCAATGGATTGAGGGAATAGTGCGATTCGCTTAATGTCGCGTGGAGTTGTATTGCAGTCTTCTGTGTGTGTGAAACAGCGAATGGATGGCTAACAACCCTCAAAACCCTCAAATGACGCTTCCTCTCAGCTGCTTGGTCCTCTTGCCTGGATCTAAACAATGACTGAGCTTTGTGTCATTTGGGACGTCATGATTCTGTGTGTCTGGTCCTGACGAGATGGTGGGGTGTTTGGGAATCCCCTCTCATCACCACACACTTTCTGCTCTCTCTCTCCCCCTGTCCCTCCCTCTCCCCCTGTCCCTCCCCCTGTCCCTCCCCTCCCTCCCTCCCTCCCACAGAGTGAAAGCAGCAGCAGCAGTAGTGTGTCCACCATGTTGGTGACCCAGGACTATGTGGCCCTGAAGGAGGATGAGATCAGTGTGTCCCAGGGCGAGGTGGTCCAGATCCTGGCCAGTAACCAACAGAACATGTTCCTGGTGTTCCGGGCCGCTACCGAACAGGGCCCCGCTGCCGAGGGCTGGATCCCCGGCTACGTTCTTGGACACACCTCCGCCATCGTCCCCGACCCAGATGGAACCATCAAGTAAGAGGCTGTGGTGAATTCAAAAAGGGGGAGGATTATGCTGTGACACCACACACAAGATATGGCCTAAAACTACAGACCATAATATGACTATGATAACGTAATTGATTGGTATTAATCTGAGGCCATGGTTCTCAGCAGGAAACCGATGGAGTGCCTCCTCCGGGTAGGGAGTGAGGTTTTATCCCAAGTAAAGAAGTTCAAGTATCTCGGGGTCTTGTTCGCGAGTGAGGATATTGCATTCGCTTTACCGCACCGTTGTGACGAAAAGAGAGCTGTGCCGGAAGGCAAAGCTCTCGATATACCGGTCAAATTTCGTTCCTACCCTCACCTATAGTCATAAAGGCTGGGTAATGACTGAAAGAACTAGATCGCGGGTACAAGCGGCTGAAATGAGTTTTCTCAGAAGGGTGGCTGGCGTCTCCCTTAGGGATAGGGTGAGAAGCTCAGTCATCCGTGAGGAACTCGGAGTAGAGCCGCTGCTCCTTTGCATCGAAAGGAGCCAGATGAGGTGGTTCGGGCATCTGGTAAGGATGCCCTCAGGACGTCTCTCTAGGGACGTATTCCAGGCACGTCCAGCTGGGAGGCTCAGGATTAGGTGGAGAGATCCCCCAGTCAGAGCTGGCAAATGTAGCTCAGGTAAGGGAAGTTTGGGGTCCCCTGCTGGAGCTGCTGCCCCCGTGACCCAACAATGGATAAGCTGATGAAGATGATGATTAGTATATAAAATACATGGTATTATTGTGTGTGTGTGTGTGTATTATATCTATAAATATGTATTATATGTGTATGTATATATATTGTGTATAGTTTTATCATATGCATTTTTATGTAATTTATATAAACAGGAAATCCTCATCCTGGCACACCACCCTGCGCATCCGCAAAAAGTCTGAGAAGAAAGAGAAGGAGGGAAAGAAAGAGTGCAAGCTGGAAAACGGTTACAGGAAATCCAGAGATGGGCTGACCAACAAGGTTTCTGTAAAGGTCTGTCATCATCAAGTGGCTTACAACACTAGTTTTACCTATTCTTATGTTCATTTTGAAAAGCAACTCAATGTCTTCATGTCGGCCTGCTTTATATTATCGCCAGTCATGGCCACATGACCCTCTGTTTGTAGAAACTGGTATTCTGGTCATTTAGGGAGGTCTCGGGTGGTTGTAAATGGATTGCTATCAGACAAACAATAGTTTCCGAACAAACAGCTTATTTTAGTCATCTTATTGTTGGTTTTCTACCATTTTTCAGCTTCTAAACCCCAACTACATCTATGATGGTAAGTCTCTCGTTTGTTAGCCAGAGTAACAATCACAGAATGGAAAAACGTGTGTAAATATAACGTCTGTGTCCGTGACCGTTTTCACTTGGAAACGTCAAATAGCGACTCATCCAACGATCTGTCGACTCTCAGTGATTACGAAGTCTGCCCTTCGACCCTTAGGTCTGCCAGAGTTCCTTGTCCCCCTGAGCGAGGTGACGTGTGACAACGGCGAGAGCGTGACTCTCAGGTGTAAGGTGTGCGGTCGGCCCAAAGCCACGATCACCTGGAAAGGACCCGACCAGACCTCCCTGACGACCAACGGACACCACAGCATCGCCTACAGGTACGGAGACGGTGACCAAGGGAGACTGGGGATGCAAACGCCCGACATGAGGGCTGTTCCCCGGAGGGAAGTCCGTAACGTTTTACGCCTAAGAGCAGCCTGTTGCCTGTAGTGTGGTTGATGCCATTGACCTGTTTCCGTCGCAGTGAGACAGGCGAGGCCACGCTGAGGATAGTGGGCGTTTCTTCGGAAGACGACGGCGTCTACACCTGCGTTGCCACCAACGACCTGGGCTCGGTGACGTCATCGGCCAGCCTCAGAGTACTCGGTGAGGCCACGCGCGCGCACCGTCGTCGATGAGGAGGGCGATCGGTGGAACGCTGAGTGCATTTTGTCTGTCTGTCTACACATGATGATGATGATGATGATGATGATGATGATGATGACGACGACCCTGACCTTTCTCTTGTGTTTAGCTACGTCCAGCGATGGGGTCAGGGTGAGCTGGAAGGATGACTTTGAGTCCCACTACACTGAGGTGGCTGAGCTCGGCAGGTACTGTACCCACTGAAGGTGGTTTATGTTCTACCCTTCACACTTACAATGATGGTGATGACGAGGGCCTACGGTTACAACGCCGAAGAGACCCCTTCTGAAGATGACCTTGACCTCTCTCTCTCTCCTCAGGGGTCGCTTCTCGGTGGTCAAGTGTTGTGACCAGAAGTCGACCAAGCGTCCGGTGGCAGTCAAGCTGGTCAATAAGAAGCTGATGAAGAGGGACCAGGTGACTCAGGAACTCGGCCTGCTTCAGAGGCTTCAGCACACACACCTGGTCACACTGTTGGACACCTACGAAACCCCCAGCAGCTATGCCCTGGTCCTGGAGATGTGAGTCACGCGCGCATACACACGCACGCATTCTCAGACATCTCCCTTCATCGAAACGTTGACGTGTGTGTTTTTCTGACCTACAGGGTTGACCAGGGTCGTCTCCTGGACTACATTGTGAGCTGGGGGAACCTCACTGAGAAGAAAGTCGCCAGCTACCTGCGTAACATCTTAGAAGCTTTACAGTACCTACACAACTGCAGGATAGCCCATCTGGACTTAAAGGTACCTTTTCTTCTTTCTGTCTCTCTGTCTTCTGTTTATTCTGTCCTTACCCATCTCTATCCCCACAACGTCTCCCTCTCACTTTTACCGGACTCTCCCTCCAGCCTGAGAACCTTTTGGTGTCACACACCTCGTCGGGCCAGCCAATGGTCAGAGTGACCGACTTCGGGGACGCCGTCCAGCTCGACAGTGACCACTACGTCCACCCTCTTCTGGGCAGCCCTGAGTTCGCCTCCCCCGAGCTGGTCCTTGGGGAGCCCGCCACCCTGACCTCCGACCTCTGGAGCCTGGGCGTGGTGACCTACGTCCTCCTGAGCGGGGCCTCTCCCTTCCTGGACGAGAGCGTGGAGGAGACGTGTCTGAACATCTGCCGGCTGGACTTCAGCTTCCCCCCCGACTACTTCCAGGGGGTGACCCAGGAAGCCCGGAACTTTGTCCGCCTGCTACTGCAGGTCGAACCAGCCCGGAGGCCGCCAGCTGGACTGTGTCTGCAGGAGCCATGGGTCCAGGGCCAAGCCGGGTCAGCAGATGCCCAGGGCAGGGTGGAGGGGGGTTGCCTGGACACGTCTCGTCTGGTGCTGTTCATAGACAGGAGGAAGCACCAGACGGACGCCAAGCCCATCACCGGGATGTGGAGTTTCCTACAGAGTCGGCTACAGCCACAGACCTGAGCAAAGGATGATGGGCGGGGAAGCGAGATGCCCCGCCCCCGCACTTTTTACCTGACGGGGATTGGTAGAAAGGATGTCCAGTCTGAAATCTCAGATGCACTCCTAGTAACCCACGAATAGGCTTGCGTAGATCTGAGATGTTTAGATTAGGCTAAGTGGGAAAACTGTCCGAGGACAGTTGGTAGAACCATGTTGCTTAGACCTATACATTCATTTCAGGTCCACAGGCAGTGACACAGGGGTTGATTTGGGACTGGGCATCTCAGAGAAAGACAAAGGTGAAGAGAAAGAATTGCTGATCTCATCCTCTTCCACGTTATGTATTTTTAATGATTTTTTAAGTCCTGTGCTCCTTCAGCTAATCGAAACGTTAAGCTTGTTGGCCTACTGGTCCTTATCTGAGTTTCCCCTGAAAGAACACATACTGAGTTCTCAGCCGATCAAAATAACGATAACACAATGTCCTCACTGGTCTACTGCTGCTTGCTGGTTTACACTCAAACAGAATTTTTTTTAAATAAAAAAAAAAAGAACAAAAATGACTAATCGGTGGAGTAACCTATTTTTCTCCATCTTGCTGACAGTCAGTCGATCAACAGGAGAGCCTTTGATCGATCTTTATCATGTGGAGGATAGGGGTATGTACCTGCACAAACATACTGAGCTTTCTGAAGAACAAGTGGCTTAGGATGCTAGCGTTAGCACGCATAGCAACTAGCTACTTTACCTTCCCTCTTGTTACCAGAGAGAGAGATTTTGTTTTTGTGCTTTTACAATAATGTGACTCAAAGACTTTTGAGACTCTGCTTTTCTTAAAGAACCAATGTATAGACAGAACAATGTCCGCGACTTTTCAAAAACAAAAAAACTCAAATGAACATTTCAGAAAAGAATTTAAGAAAACACTCTGCTGTGGAAAGTCGCTATGTTACTCTAGATGGAGAGGACTTATCCAATGACTGAGCTCCTCCACTTTGTTAAGACAGTTTTATGTCCAATCAGAGCTTTTTGATTGCTGCGCTTACGTAATCTAAGAAACCATGATAACAACCCTGTTTAAAGTAACAATAGAGATTCTGCAAACTGCTGCAAAGTCTCAACAACTGAATTTTTGTTTTGTTTTGCTATTACTAGAACAAAAATTGTGTTGTGCAGAGTTAAGATGTTTAAGCCTTACTTTGTATATAGACTCTGCCTTTGTATATAGACTCTGCCTTCTGTTCCTCCTGTTTCAAAATGTCTGTCTGCTTTTGAGGATGTTCTTGAAGGCAGGAATAAAGGATCTCTTAAATGAAATGTAGTTCATCGCCAATTGGGTGACCTAGCCTGAGTGGCAGCAGAGATGGCCAATCAGATGGAGAGGAAATGAGGAAGACAAAATACTGTAAATGCACTCACTGTATGTTATGTTCCCCCATTCTTATCATGTGCAATGTTGCGGCTTTAACATTTTATGCAACTATTTATGAAGACATCTGTTGTACATGTAATAAATAGAGATAAAAGCATGTACTTGGTACTGCAAGCTCTGCTGGTGGTAGTCTTTTTTATTTGACCTATGACCCTGTTGAGGGTGTTAACTTGTCTCCATAGGATAAAAATTAGTAGAACAGGCCCTAGAATCTGGTGAATGATAGCATATTATGAGTGGCGCCCAACATAGGACTTTCTGATTGTATGGTTATCACTTTCTCGGTTACCTAACTTCCGGAGCTCTCTACACTGCACTAACAACTAGATCTATGTATTGATTTCTGATTAGTCACTTTTCTTCCCCCTCGTCCGTGGTGTTTATATACAGTCGTTTTACTGGTATACCAAAGCTGTCCTGTTGTTACCATAGCATCCCTGTACTACGCTGTTGTTTTAACGATTAAACAGTTGTTAATGACATATCGTTTGTTCTGTGTTATGAAAACCTAATGGGTAGTTTACACTTTGTTTACCTTAATATTTTTTCTGTCAGTCCAACTCCATAACGAACCACACTTTCCTCTTGGATCACTGGAAATGTCTCCTACCTGTTTCAAATTAGACTATATAGAACTACAGATTATTTTCACAGTGATTAAAAAAAGGTCCCGTGCCAGGATCTTTCAGCTCTCTTCCGAAGAGAGTACTCTGGTCTGCAGTTGTCCGTTATGAAGGGAAAAAGAGGCATTCATAGTGTTGATGAACTGAATGTCAATCCCTGTTGTATTACATTATCAATATAATATCCGATACTTTCACAGTTGTTTCTCATGATTCTTGTTATTGGAAATGTCACTACTTCAGATCAGTGTGCTTAGTTGGAAAGGAGTGCCATTTGAGATCGGACCCATAAAGTAAGGGGGTCTAATTTCCGACCTCCTACCTACAATGTGTAGAATCACAGCCCGACACAGAGCTGCTGCTAAATAACTCATGGTAAAACAGCCTGACAGGGAGTAGCTACTAGCATTTCACATTTCATTTTTGTTGTTAGGAAATCTGAAACTATTGGCTTTCAGCTACTTCTGTCTCTTCTGAATGAAATTGTCCTCTTATCATGTATTGGATTTGATGTTTTTGCGGTTAAAGAGAAGAGTTTGTTTCATTAGAACTATATTTGGCTGAACTAGAGGGTTTGGTTTACCAAGTGACTGGTCAACATTCTGAAGAGATGAGTGTATGAAAGCTGGGATCCAGTCTAATATCCTATACTTAAATGTATTGTTTGTCATTAGGGAGGTGTTATGTGTCATCTGGAACATTCAAACTGGAGTATTTCCTTCTGATAGGAAGTCAGAGAGATGAGGAAGGAATGAATGAATATAGGGTCCATTGTCTCCTGTAAAGTCCCATGCCATGTCCTTTAAATTATTTTTTAATCCATTTTTGTAAAGTTGTACAAATGTCATTTTAAATGTGGGATGGTTGACTGGATTTTTATTATTTTTGTTCCAATCATCATTTTTACATCTGTATTTTTATGAGGATTTAATTCATGTATTTCTTTTGTTACTTTTGCATGTATATTTTACTTTGTACAGAGACTGTGAGTGTTTATGCGATATATGTAAATATTGTTAAACTTTTTGCCATCAATTATTTCAAAATTAAACATGGAACTGACTCCCTGGTGCTGTCCTCCCTAAAGCCGTGTTACCATTTCAATGTCTTTACGAGGAAGGCTGTTCCAAAAGTGTGTGGTTTTCTTTTTCTTGTTCTGCAGATTGTTTTGGTTTTTCGTCTTCTCCAGAGTATAAAACCAGAAGGTCCAGTTCAGTGTGTACTTTTAAACGTAGCACCTGCTGCTCCAGGACCACGACTCAGAACCGCCTGATCTGTAGACTCCTAACTGTCCAAAGTTCACCAGGTCGTGTTGCCTCCAGATCTTACCTCCTGGAGAGGCAACACGACCCCTGCCCATCCAGTGACTCTAAAAGATAACCAGTAAAAACCCTGACCAATCATAACATATCACGTGTTTACAGTGCAGACCATATGCATCTGGACAATGATGTACTTTGGTGGTTTCGGTTCTGCTCTCCAGCAGTCTGGATCTAAAATCATGTATGGCGTTACAGAAGGTCAGCTTTGATTTTAGTGTGTTTTCAGTCGTATTTCATACAAATGCACCCATTTAAGGGAACTGAAAGAATTTGGACGTTACCTTCACAGTTGCCTGCTACCATGCAGGAGTGTTTGCATCGTAAGTGCATGCACATGAGAATTTGTCAGTGCCTTTACTCAAGACTGAATGCTTTTGCATGTGGTGTCAGACAAAACAAGGACCAAAGAACTGTCAATGCAGGTCAAGCTGGCTGGGATCAATCGCAATAAATCAGTCAAGAGACATAACCAAATATCTGTTGTTTGGTATATTAATAAGAAAACAAAGAATGCATTTGTTGCCTCATTGATTGACAAATGAGCGTGTTTCTACATGCTGTAGACAGGACCACAAGCCAAAATGCCTTCAAAGAGAACAGGAACTGAAGATGGCTTCAGTGCCAACCGGGCAGAGCATCAACAGGGAGGATATCTGGGGATGTCTATGGGATGCACTCTTCATTCAATTGTTCAAAGGATATGTAACCAAGAGCTAAATATAAATTAATATAAGGTTGTTATTTTGTCCAATTTACTTTTCGTCTCCAAAAATGGAGGGGGCTATGTTTCAAATGGATTTAGATGTCTTACACGGTCCACAATTTGTGGATGTAAATAACCTCATTAAAGCTGGCAGTTTTTATTTTAACAACTTAGGCATTGTTTCATTTTTTAATCCAGTGTGTTGGAACACAGCTAAAACAAACTGTCCCAAGTTCTTCTGGAATGCTCTGTGTATTTCTAATCTTCAGTAACACCGCCCTCTAGTAAAAAGAAATGTTACTTTAACCAGGAACCAATCAACCAATAATCTTTTCTTGAGACCAGTTCATGGTCCTGTCTGTCCCATCATACCACCATTGCACCACTAGGTGGCAGCGTAATCCTAAACTAGATTCCTGGCAGGGCAATGTTCTAGTTCAGGGGTGTCCAAACCATTCCACACAGGGCCGTGTGTCTGCGGGTTTTTGGTTTTTCTATGAATTGGTTCCCAGTTCACACTTAAGCAACCAAGTGAAGGTTGAAACAAACCAATTAGTAACCTGATTAGTCAATCAAGTAAAAGGAGAAAACCTGCAGACACAAGGCCCTCCGTGGAATAGTTTGAACACCCCTGTTCTAGTTGAAGTACTGTATGGAGAAGTGTGTGCGCAGTGCAGCTGCTGATTGGATATTATTTGTGTGAGCCAAAGGTATCACAAAGTATTCATGCTGCCACTGTTTGTTTCCCTAAAGAAGTCAGAACAACAAATGTCCTCCAACTGTGTATTGTCCTGTCCTCTTTTGTAATGGGTTTGTGTCTGAGTTTAGAAATGCGTGTGTGTGCGTGTGTTTTCTCTTCTTTCTGACAGACTCCTCACCTCCGAACAAAGACAGGAAGCTCCCAGTCTCTTTCTTCCTTAAAAGGATGACTTCCTACTTGCTATTGTCGAAAGGAAATGGAGAGGAAACAGGAAGTTTACTGAATCAGATCTGCAGTTGCTGCAGATTGTTGCTGACCGCCCTATCCCAGAACGTCTGATACTGAAGAGGTGATGTCCTATCCAGCCACTCACTGATTTAAAGTCAGTTCAGTGGGTTGTGTTTGATTCATAGTGACTTCACAAGGCGAGGTGGGGCAGGGACATGCTACAGTGTGGCGGCTGATGGGAAACAATTTATTTTGGGCAGCTGCATGGCTACGTCGCTCAGGGCCATCCTGTCTGTCGCTACCTTCCTTCCTGTCGGTATCGATCTTCCTCCATGTCTACGTCCGTCCTCTCCATCAACATTTCTGTGTTCAGGGCCGTTCCTCATGAGGCTGCCTATTAAGTGCATTACTTTCCACCAGAGCCCACAGGGTAGCAGATAGGGTATGTATAGGGCAGATAGGGTATGTATAGGGCAGATAGGGTATGTATAGGGCATATAGGGTATGTATAGGGCAGATAGGGTATGCATAGGGCAGATAGGGTATGTATAGGGCAGATAGGGTATGTATAGGGCATATAGGGTATGTATAGGGCAGATAGGGTATGCATAGGGCAGATAGGGTATGCATAGGGCAGATAGGGTATGTATAGGGCAGATAGAGTATCTACAGTGGGGAGGACAAGTATTTGATACACTGCTGATTTTGCAGGTCCCTCCAAAGATTTTCTATTGGGTTCAGGTCTGGAGACTGGCTAGGCCACTCCAGGACCTTGAGATGCTTTTTACGGAGCCACTCCTTAGTTGCCCTAGCTGTGTGTTTTGGGTTGTTGTCATGCTGGAAGACCCAGCCACGACTCATCTTCAATGCTCTTACTGAGAGAAGGAGGTTGTTGGCCAAGATCTCGCAATACATGGCCCCATCAATCCTCCCCTCAATACGGTGCAGTCCTTCAGTCACCTTTGCAGAAAAGCATCCCCAAAGAGTGATTTTTCCACCTCCATGCTTTACGGTTGGGATGGTGTCCTTGGGGTTGTACTCATCCTTCTTCCTCCAGACATGGCAAGTGGAGTTTAGACCAAAAAGCTCTATTTTTGTCTCATCAGACCACATGACCTTCTCCCATTCCCCCTTTTGGATCATCCAGATGGTCATTGTCAAATTTCAGATGGGCCTGGACATGCACTGGCATTAGCAGGGGGACCTTGCGTACGCTGTGGGATTTTAATCCATGACGGCGTAGTGTGTTACTAATGGTTTTCTTTGAAACTGTGGTCCCTGCTCTCTTCAGGTCATTGACCAGATCCTGCAGTGTAGTTCTGGGCTGATCACTCACCTTCCTCATGATCATTGATGCCCCACGAGGTGAGATCTTGCATGGAGCCCCAGACCGAGGGAGGTTGACCGTCATCTTGAACTTCTTCAATTTTCTAATAATTGCGCCAACAGTTGTTGCCTTCTCACCAAGCTGCTTGCCTATTGTCCTGTAGCCCACCCCAGCCTTGTGCAGGTCTACATCCCTGATGTCCTTACACAGCTCCCTGGTCTTGGCCATTGTGGAGAGTTTGGAGTCTTTTTGATTGAGTGATTGGACAGGTGTCTTTTACAGGTAACAAGTTCGAACATTTGCAGTTAATACAGGTAATGAGTGGAGAGCAGGGGGGCTTCTTAAAGAAAAACTAACAGGTCTGTGAGAGCCGGAATTCTTACTGGTTGATAGGTGATCAAATACTTATGTCATGCAATAAAATGCTAATTAACTTTTTAAATATCATAAAATGTGATTTTCTGGATTCTTGTTTTAGATTCCATCTCTTACAGTTGAAGTGTACCTATGGAAAAAAAATAGACCTCCACATGCGTTGTAAGTAGGAAGATCTGCAAAATCAGCAGTGCCTCAAATACTTGTTCTCCTCACTGTATAGGACAGATAGAGGATGTATGGGGCAGATAGAGTATGTACTGGGCGCCTTTTGGAATTCCAGGTCTATTTGATCGGGCAACTTTTATGAACCAGGAAATCCTGATTGACCCCCGACCCCATTCTCTCCTGCAAACATCATCCACTCGTCTGTGACGTTCAGGAAGTGGAGTGTTTATGTGTGTTGTTGAAATCCACATGTGGTGTACTTTCGGTGTTCAGTGTCTGAAATGATTGTGGTAGCAGCCAGCAGGCCTTAGCACAGGCCTTAACGCAGGCCTTAGCACAGGCCTTAGCGCCCCATGGACTGAAAGCCCTGTCAAACCATTCAGCATAGGCTACACACATTTCACAACACGCTACACTCCGGTTTCATCACCTTGATATGGGCAGGCCCACTAACACACAGTTATAGATAGGATCTCCAGCATAGCCCTTCACCTCAGGTGTGCCATATGCCCTCCCTTCCTGTGTCCCTCCAAAGGATGTTTTTTCTCCACTGATTGGGCCACATTCTCCTCTGCCCTGTTTTTATTGGCCTTTAGCCAGATTCACGTCTATGGCTATGAGATAAGTCAATCAAGGTGGCCTTGTCAGCCAGGGGTTGTCAGGTCTAGTGTTTATCCAACTGTAGCCTCAGCTGCCACTCAAATGAACTCTGTTACAGTGTGTGTTTTTAACTTAAAGGGGAACAGAAAATACATTTTACAAAATGACTAAATAAGGCAACTTGGTAACCTTTTTTTTGGTATAGTTTAGGAATATGGTTTTGGTCGAAGTTAAGGTTAGGTTTAAGATTTAGGTTAAGTTTCAAGATTAGTGTCAGGATTTGAATAAGTACTATTGTGTATGTGTGTGTGAGTGAGGTTTAGGGTAAAACATAGAATTGGACATATACAAGTAAGGCAAAAAGGTCCTCGAGGTTTGGATAACAGTTTTCTGCTGGGTCTAAGGGGTAGGCAACATGGATTCTGTTTTTCTGGTCTCCATAATAACAGAAAAACAACGGTGAGTGTGTGTCAATCCACTCATTGCCCTGCGTGTAAGGCCAGCTGTGCATTCAAAGCGAAGCATCACACCGCAGTCATATCGCAAGGTTGACCAGGCTATTTCCTTGGTCCTACTCTTGTAGGAGACAGTCACGCTCCTTTCTCTCCTCTCTTTCTCTCATGTCTTCCTTGGCATGCTCACAACAGATGTGTCGGCGTTTGGACCTCTTTCAGGTCTCCCACATTCATCCCAGTGTTCTCACATTTCCTTTCTCCTCTTCTCCCTACCGAATTGTGTTCTGGTTGTTCTGAGAAAGTGATATTTCTCTGTTTTGAGTGGAGTGTTCCACAGCTTCTCAGTGGGGTGGGGGGGGGGTCACTGGGAACAATGTGCAGCCCTGCTCTGGTGACCCTCGTTATTGGACACAGACTGAGGTGTGGTCATTAGGGGCTGAATGTTTCAGTGAAGACACAGGCCCACTAGGGGGTATGCAATTTTATGCTTAGGGGTTATATTTAGGATGTACAATAGGGAATAATATTAAAATGGGGGTTACACATTGCTGTTTAGGTTTAGGGCATAATGGTTGGATTAGGGTTAGGGTTAGGGTTAGAGTAAGGTAAAGGCATTGGGAACATGGATTTCTGGGTCAAGGATAGGTTTCAGGTCCCCACAAGGAAAAAGACAAACTTGTGTGTGTGCATAAGGCAGATAGGGAGGAAATGAGCCTAAAGTTATCAGCTGTGTAAAGAAGCAGAGATGGGAAAACAGCATGTAGGCGAGAGAGAGAGAGGGAGAGAAGGAGGGGTTAGTTATACTCATATTTCAGTGCTTTCATCCCTGCCACAACAGACCTAAGTTTCAAACCAATTTTAAACCTGAATAGACTTGTGCTGTTGGCTAGGACGATTGTCTTTGTGCACGGTTGCATTTGCTGTATGGTATCTGCAGTTTGATATTCATAATTAGTTTTGCATGACATGCGTATGCTTGTTTTACATCCCAACAAATGTGCAGGACTCCATCGCCTTTCTCTGTTGAAAACCTGTACGCTCCAGTTTGAGTCTCACACATATTATAGGTCATTCTGCCCGTCAAGTCAAAGCAACACTGAATTCCTTCACTGATTATTGCTCAATATATTTTTAGGAGAAGCTGGAAAAAGACAGAACTTGCAGGTGCAGGTTTAGGAGAAGGGGGGAAAAAGATGAGGAGAAAGCAATCCTTCACGGTTCTGTTGAAATGAGCTTGTCGTTCTTGGGTTTCTGGGTATTCTATTCCAGTAGTGGGTAGTCCCTGTATCAGATGCGAGGACACCGCTCCAACGCAAATATTTTCAGCGGCCTACAGTGGCTCATCACCAAACTCTGGGTGATGGAACACAGGCCAGTTTGGCATTTCAGAACGTAATGAATAAGATTACGTGCTTTTAAAATGGACATTCCCAATTTAGTGTGCTCCTTTTTAAATGTGTGCCGTGAAGAGAATAGGGAGCAATTTGTGAGAGCGATGACCTTGGAGAACAGGAAAGGATAAAAATATGTTTTGTTATGGAGTGAAAGTAACATTTGGGATTAGTGTTAAGATTGGCACTTGGGATAGAGATTAGGGGTTTGATCAGCAGTAAGGATCGAAGTACGTTTTTTTAAAAACTAAGACTGACGTTAAAACGATGACAGTTCTGCTGAATTGTTCAAAGAGAGGACGGGGTTCCTCCAGGCCCTTTTGACCATTACAGAGACAGTTATTAACCCCCTTGGTAAGAATGAGCAAAAAGGCTTTAAAAATATATAATTGTTCATGATCAGTTTTAACCGAAGTGAAAAAACTTGATTCTTAATCATTAAATATTTTTCTCACAGAAGTATCACAATATCTTTGAAATGTAGTACTTTGTTCACTGTCTCTTTTTCAAGTTAACAGCACTGAGTCTTCTCCTATGTTTGATGAGGTAGGAACAAACAGCAAGGCATTTGAGAACATTCATTCATGCAGAATCTCTCCAGATCCTTCAGAGTTCCTGACCTTTGCTGGTGAACTCTCCTTTTCAGCTCACCCTACAGATAGATTCAATAGATTTCATGTTTGAGAGCGAGGATGGCCGTTGGAAATTTTAATTGTTTTCAATTTTTGTATATTTTTGTGTGGAACTGGAGAATTGCTTTGGATACTTTTCCTGCTGGATCCCACACTGGTCCTTTGTGGGTTAAAATGCCACAGAACATCAAATATCTAGTACCATTAACATCCACCACAATTTTTGTGTCATCTGACCAATTGTTCCAATCAAGTTCCATTGACTTTTAGCCAACATTAGGTGCTAACATTTATCTCTCAATGAGACGTGAGGCTTTGTTTTTCCATATAGCATTTAAGCATGGAATTGGCATTTAGTTTTAGTTTTTGAGAGTTAAATTAAACCATCTTTATTTTTCATATTAATTCAGGTTGCACAGGTAGTCCAGCTCCTCATGCCATCACAAGGTTTTTTTGTCTCCCAATACAATCTCATGAGCTTGGAGGAGATACAAGGAGATGGGCTGTTACACCAGGAAAGCTGGACAGGGCCGTAGAAGAGCATCAACCCAGCAGCAGGACCGGTATCTATTTCTTTGTCCGAAGAGGAACAGGAGGAGCACTGCCAGAGCCCTACAAAATGACCTCCAGTGGGTTACTAATGTGCATGTTTCTGACCAAACTGTCAGGAACAGACTCCATGAGGGTGGCATGAGGGCCCAATGTCCTGTAGTTGGTCCAGCCCAGCACCATGCAGCTTGATTGGCATTCGCCCGAAAACACCAGAATTGGCCGGTCCGCCTTTGGCGCCCTGGTCTCTTTACAGTTGAGAGCAGGTTCACACTGAGCACATGCGACAGATACGAAAGAGTCTGGAGATGCCGTAGTGAACGTTATGCTGCCTGCAACATCATCCAGCATGAACGGTTTGGCGGTGGGTCAGTGATGGTCTGGGGAAGCATATCTTTGGAGGGTCACACCGACCTCAACAATACCCTGTCTGCTGTTAATACCGGCATGAAATCCTCAGACCCATCGTCAGACCTTATGCTGGTTCAGTGGGCCCGGGTTTCCTCCTTGTGCAGCACAATACCCGGTCTCATGTGGCCAGGGTGTTTAGTCATTTCCTGGATGATGAAGGCATTGATGCCATTGACTGGCCCTCATGTTCTCCAGACCTGAGACCAACTGAGAACCTCTGGGACATTTTGTATTGGTGCATCCGAACATAGCCAAGTAGTGCCACAGACTGTCCAGGAGCAACCTGATGCCCTGATCCAGGTCTGGTAGGAGATCCCCCAGGACACCATACACACTGCCGTTTTTGGGAGTGCATACAGGCACGTGGTGGCCATACACACTACTGAGTCACATTATTAGTTGCTGTGATTTTAATTGTTTCATTTGATTTGCGTTGTGAGTTTAAATCCAGCCCTCGGTTGGTGATTTTCATTGACTGTTGTTACGTCATTTTGTTCTCAACAAATGACAATGTATAGTAACGTTTTTGATCTTCAATATATTTGGTTTATCTAGTCCAGATTTGTGTAATTTAAGTGTTCCCTTAATCTTTTTGAGCAGTTTATTTTCAGCCATTGCCAAATTTCTGAAGTGATGCTGGAAACAACACTAATAAAAACAGCAGGAGATAACACAGATACAAACTCTTCACGTGCTGGTACTCCTGAAAGGCACATTGGTGAAGTTACTACTCCAAGGTCATGATCTCTTTGAGAGGGGGACATCATTAAGATGTTAAAATACACCTCAGAATTTGGATTGTAGCTTTAAGGGTTAACGAGAGGGATTCCCTGTAAGGGGAGGAGTCATATGCGTAAGGGGAATGTCAGGGAAGAATTTTCCTCCGAGTGTGTGTTGAACTTGTGGTAGTCAGCTGGTGGAAGTGGAATATGAGTGTTGAGTGTGAAGAGAAAGTGCGTGTTCTATGTGTGTTCTATGTGTGTATATAGCTCGAAAGGACGACGTGAGAGACAACTGAAGGAGATTTTTTCAATTCTGTTAGTCGCGATATATTAAAGGAATAGCCTGTCGACACGGATGGTCACGCGCTCCACCTCTCGCTCAGCTCGGTTTCTATACGCTAGTCCAGAGGGTCTTGAGGTGAGTCGGCTTTCTTTATGTTATATGATCCGTTATGTTTCTGTTGGGTTAGTAATGAACTAATCAGTTTTTCCCGAATTTTGAGTATTATGTTAACACACACTGCACCGAGAGAGAATAGCTGATGGATTCTTAACATACACTCCCGTGGGACCAACTTAATAAAATATAGTAGTTTTGAATCTGCACTAATATTTTGGATAATTAAGAAAACAAGTAGTTAAAACAAACGGTTATTTTCAACGCAATTTTCGTACCATACT
Source organism: Esox niger (assembly GCA_016801105.1). Classification (NCBI taxonomy): domain Eukaryota; kingdom Metazoa; phylum Chordata; class Actinopteri; order Esociformes; family Esocidae; genus Esox; species Esox niger. The sequence goes on from JACXGJ010005131.1 coordinate 28,287, forward strand.
ACAGTTATACTGCACTGTAACTGCAGTTGAACTTCAGTGCAGTGTAGGCCTACTGAAGTGATATTGCAGTTTAACTTTGTAGTAGGCCTACTACAGTTATACTGCACTTTGGCTGCCGCTTAACTTCACTGTATATAGATATACTCCAGTTTAACTGTCATTTCCGTCAGACTGAAGTATAACTTAAGCGTGTACTGTAGTTAAACTGCAGTCAGATTGAAGTATAACTTTAATGTAGTACATGTTTCATTGTTGTTTATTGTTTTCATTCTATTTGTTTTTATTGTATTGTATTTCTTTATTTCTCTTTCTTTGTAAATCACATTGAATATCTTCTTTGTGTGAATTATGCTATAAAAATAAACTTGCTAGTATGTTATTTTGCAGTTATACTGGACTGGAAGTTAACTTCAGTAGGTCTACTGCAGTCTTTTTGTCAGGGCTCACACATACTGTGGAACTGACTACATCTGTCACATGGCATGTGTACCAATATCAAAGACTAAATCATATTCCTAATAAAGATTAACTTTTGGACTGGTTGCCTGGTCTGGAGCGGTCTGATGACAGATTCAAATTAGTTATTACAATATTTTATAATGGCTGTACAGCTGTCTGTTCATGAAGAACATTACTTATTGCTGAGACATTACCTAATGTTGTCTACATCTTGTTAAGGTCTCCGCTATCTGACTGCCTAAGCTGCTCTGTCTCTGAGTGATCTGTCATCTCTGTATCTGTCTTTCTGATCTAATAATCAGCTGTGCCTCTGGACCTACACTTGTCAGATGAGGGGTTTATTTCGCCAATAACAAATTGCATTTGTAGGGAAATGATTAGTTCAACAAGAGCAAAAAGAACTTAACATGGAGGGACCTACCTAGATTTTACCCAATAGAGAATCTGTTGGACCAAACCCTATCCACTTATTTAGTGTTTTAGGTGATGTGAGTGCTGTCTGTTTTAGGTGATGTGAGTGCTGTCTGTTTTAGGGGATGTGAGTGCTGTCTGTTTTAGGGGATGTGAGTGCTGTCTGTTTTAGGGGATGTGAGTGCTGTCTGTTTTAGGGGATGTGAGTGCTGTCTGTTTTAGGGGATGTGAATGGTGTTTTTTTAGGTAAATTTAATACTGTAATTGATTGTATGAGTCTGCACTCTTAGTAGGCCACCCCTTCAGAAGAAGAGTGATATACTGGAATAATTAACCTCAGATTTTTTTTATTTATATACAATCAACAGATTTCAAATAGGACAACCTGTTAATGTCTGGATTGGTCTTTTGAGTGGACACTTACGGTCCTGACATTTGCCATTATGTGTCTCAGGCAGCTCTCGGGTCCTCTTGGCTTAATCTGCCTGTTTCTCTGTTAATTACATTTTAATTAATAGTCTTTATTGGCATGGGTGCATTTGTTTACAGTTCCAAAGCTAATGGAAAATATTTTTTATTATTATTTTAATTATAATTATAATTATTATTATTGTTCATTTCAGTGTTCATAAAAATAATCAGAATTTAAGTCAACAGTACAATCACAAAAGTTTCTGATTGATGTTTCTAATGTTACAACATTGCACAAAGCTAATAATGTAACAGTGGAAGTAGTTAAATATGAATGGCTCTCGTCTCTCACTTTCTCTCTTGCCTCGTATGCACAAATGTCAGAAAATGTCAAGTGGGTTGTGTTTCAAAATGTCAACATGGTTATTAAGTTAACATGGCCTTATTCTACTAGAGGACAAATAACAAAAAGCTAGGTAAAACAGTACTACGAGTACAGTATTTGTAGTAGTAGGAATTGGCGTTGCAGACCTCATTCCTCTACTCCTTCCACAGACCTATGAATGTGATTTAGTTAAATAGAACATGTCTGGTGCCTTACTGGATGAGCCTACAGATAATGAGTTGTTGATGTTTTCAGCACACTGTTCTGGTTACTGGAAATACATAGCTCTAGAACTGATGCAATTTGGCTGGGCATGTGTGCTGTGCTAAATCGGTGTGTTTTTGTCTCTCTCACCTCTCTTCAGCAAGGGTTCTTCCATCTGACTTGTCTATGGGTGTGTCTGTACAGGTGTCTGGTATTTGGAGTGAGTTCATGCGATCCACAGAGCAGAGACATACAGACAGATAACATGACCTTGGCCGGATGTCCAGACTGCTTCCTTATTCAACCTAACTACCAGGTGAGTACTACTAATACATACTGAACACACACACACACACAAACACACACACTATATCTTTATTTGCAACTGTAAATTGGAATGATCTGAAACCTCACACTATGATATAATCACTCTATTCAGGTCTTGATAGAATGTTTTGCCATTTGATACGTCATAATTTGGCCTTCAGTAAACACCTAAAAAATTAAATCTCAAAAAGTGAATTGGTTGGGGCTTCTTCATGAAGGATGCGTCACGGACCGGACGACGTCCCTCCGCGGATTACGTGCAGGCGCCAGTCCACGGACCTGGGTTTGGGAAACAGTGGCCTAGTTGCATTACTGCCACAACACTGTACCATGGTAGTGAATCAGACTATTGTGAGTCAAGGCAGGCTTTTGTGCTTTTCTCAGAGTCTGACCCCGCGTGGCCTATTGGACCAGACTGGAGGCCCTCGGAAACCAGCAAAGCAAACTACAAAAACAATCAGGCACACAGTCCCCTTGTCACCCCCCCCCCCCCCCCCAAATCAGCCTCTTGGTTCAATAGGGCCAAAAGCGTGGGATCTCTGTTTGTGTGTGTGTGGTGTTGTCATCTTGACTAGCATTCATTCACAATACCTGCTGTATAGGATTCATTATCCATCCTGTTTGTTTTAGTTGCCATGCTGTAGCACGTGTTGCTACGACAGCTTTACACTGTATATGTATTGATGTGTGTGCGCATGCAGACACATACATACATACATACATTGGGGCACTGGGAGTCTAGCAAAGTGTCATAAACGCACACGTACCAGGGATTTTTCTCCATACAAAACTCAAAGACGGCTGCGTTCCCAAAAATGTTGCGTCGCCTGTGTCTGCGTGGTAAAACATAATTTTACGCTCATATGCTAAATGGCCTACCAGCGAAATACTCCAGCAAATGTGACCCTAGGAAGCAACTGTTTCCATATTGACAGGGTTGCCAGATGGGTAGATTTCACCCACAATTGGGCAAATTTTAATGGGCTTGGGCAGGTTGATTTACATATAGGGTTCTTTAGAAGATGGAGCGTTTGAGCAGATTTCCCGGTTTACTGTCACTGATCTGGCAACCTTGCATTCAGGCCATTACACAGGCCCCGTCGTCGCGGAGATGAGTAATGTCGGAAAAACAGGTGGAACCTTGTTTTCTTTCACACCCAAGCGTGTCAAAATATTTGAAGAAAACTTAACGCCTAATCTACATCCAATCGGCATAACATTTGTTAACATTTCAGATGACCTCTAGTAGAATCACAGATTTTTTCCAATAGAGTTGATGCGAATATCTACTAGTCCTGGACAGGCAGAGGAGAATATGTATGTGAAACAAAAGATTAAATATGTAACAGGAATATGTAAAGGATAGATTAATTGCTTGTTTTTTGGTCGCTATTGTATTTGGGAGGACACAATTTTCAGCACCCTCCAGAGTGCGCGTAGTGCGCGTAGACAACTCTTTTCCACGTACTTACAGATCTCTTTGGAATTCTGGGGGGAATCTGAACCATGTTCCAATATTCCTGGAAGGGGAGGTGTGTGTTCAGATTTAACTAACCTGGTGGGGTCTGCAAGTCCCAACAAGCACAGTAAAACCAGAACAATTTGGGATCAGGGTTAGGCATTATGGGTTTGTGATTTGGGTTAGGTTTTCCAGGTTAGGGAAATAGGATGTGGAATGTGAATAAAATGCTGTATTCCCAGAAGGATAGAAGTTCCTAAAATGTCTATATTTACTGTGTGTGTAAGTGGAAGAGCTGGGCTGTTTTGGGTCTGAACAGCTCCAGAGGAGTCCGTGTGGGTATGTCGAGCCTGGTACAGGGCACGCCTATGTTCTGCCCTGTTCGCCCCATTTGACCCGGTAAACTTTTACAACACTGGCTTCTTTAACTTTACCCCACAGTCAGCCCTGCACAATTTTGTGTGTGTGTGTGTGTGTGTGTGTGTGTGTGTGTGTGTGTGTGTGTGTGTGTGTGTGTGGAGGTAGTTTATGTCCACAGGGGTCAAAGGTTGTGCCGTGTAATCAGGGAGTTGTCATGGAGACTAGTCTTGTGTCTAGCTTACTTAAAACAGGAGAAGATAGGTCGTGCGTGCATGAGCGTGTGTTGGCTGGTCCGTAATTACAATAATATTGGGTGGTTATATTAGGGGTTATGTTTATATACACGGTTTTATGGGAGGCTCCTTTTCGAAGGAATTTAGTCTGGTCTCTTTGTGTTGTCTGGAATTCCTGCTGAACAGGCTTCATATCAACATGTCAGTCTTCTGTGTGTGTTTTAATTGTCATTCTGTTACATGTTAACAGGTCAACATGATACATTAGTGCATCATGGCAAGTGTGTGTGTGTGTGCGCACTAGTGTAGCGTGTGTGCGCACTAGTGTAGCGTGTGTGCGCACTAGTGTAGCGTGTGTGCGCACTAGTGTAGCGTGTGTGCGCACTAGTGTAGCGTGTGTGCGCACTAGTGTAGCGTGTGTGCGCACTAGTGTAGCGTGTGTGCGCACTAGTGTAGCGTGTGCGTGTGTACCAATGTTTCTTTCTGATGACTGTTGGTTTGTCATACCATGTTGAAGTGTTTGTTTAACAAACCTCTTTCATCCCTCTCTCATCCTCTTTTTCTCTCTCTCTCTCATCCTATTTCTCTCTCCCATCCTCTCTCTGTGTCATCCTTGCTCTCTGTGTCATCCCATAAAGAAACAAACAAGGAAATATGGAACTCTGTCCTGAAGTCATATGTGGTAGTTTATCCTCCTGTAGTATATTTGCTATCACTGCTGTCGTGTGCGTGCGTGCGTGCGTGCGTGCGTGCGTGCGTGTGTGCGCGCGCGGTGTGATGTGTGTGTGCTGTACGGGTGTATGGGGCAGAGCGGTCCCTGGAAAGTCCTTGGCTGCTTCTCTGAGCTGTAAATCTCTCGCCGGGCATTTATGGATGTTTTCAGAGTGCCAAGAGGAGCTGTGTGTGTGTCTCTGTGTGTCTGCGTAAGTGTGTCTCTGTCTCTGTGTGTGTGCGCGCGTGTCTCCATCTGTGTGTGTGTGTGTGTGTGTGTGTGTGCGCGTGTCTCTGTGTGTGTGTATGTATGTATGTATGTGCGTTTGTGGATGTGACAGAACTCTGGCACAGAGGAGTTCCTGGAATCTGTGCTTCCGCGTTCTCTACTTTCCTGGAAATCTGGATATTGAACATTTGTTTTTCTTTTTCTATTCTCCTCAGCAGTATTATACATCTGAATGTGTGTTGGTGAGTGTTTTTTTTCCCAGAGACCAAAGTGTCTTCAAGTATTCAAACCCTAAATACAAGCTCTGAACAATCAGTGACGCTCTTTAAACCTTTTATTTCTGCTTGTGCCATACACTAATTCATTCATCTGATAATGTATCAATATTACAGTAATAATGCATTAAAGCAACACAGTGGTAAATGCTACAAGGGACATGTTGCCCAATGCCAGGCCTGATGGTTGTGCTTTCTGTTTTCTCACTGATGCAGGAAACTGTGGACCAGACATCCTCCCGCAGGCCGGATGATTTGGTTGGTCAAGGGTTTCAAAACTCCACCCATCAGAACTCCCCCCATCACCAAGGTAATCTTCTTCTCTGTAGACTTTGGCGTATTTATGTGTGTATTTCCGGGTGCACATTGTTTAATTTCTAGCTGATGGGTTGAGCTTTCCAGAGCTTTATACAGCAGACTCCTGGATGTTCTATAGGAATGCTTTTCTATTAAAGCTGTGTGAAGGCAAGCTGTTGATCTTCCCGTTGCTTGACCCTGTTATTTCCTGTGGCAATGTCAATGTCTGGTTTCCATGCCGACTGTTTCTTATGTGTTGTACTTGTGGCCAGTAGGCCTGAAGGTCCATTGAGTTCATAGGCTTTTATGTCAGTGCCTTAATGCCAATTCACTTAGTAAACTTTTTTTTGTTAGATCATTGGTTCTCAAACCTCTCCTTGAGGCCCCCCTGACAAACCGAATGCAAACCAAAGTTATCATTTATCCCAGTGCATGTCGGGGCAAAAACCAAGCCTCCATAAGATGGAATATGAAGGACCTCTAAGATGGAATTTGTCAAGGCATAGATCCTGAGAAGGTTTAAAAATAATACGCATAATAATAACCTATAGTATTGAAAGGTCCCCGAAGCACAGCTTAGTCAACTGTGTAATGTACAAAGGTCATTCTAACAGAGCTGGTTTAAGAACCTAATGGCCCCTCAAGCAAATCTTCTGTTTCTATGCAAAGATGGGTGAACCTGCCAGAAGGACAACCATCTCTGCAGCACTCCATCAATCAGGTCTTCATTGCAGACTGGCTGGATGGCATTAACTTGTGTAACACCCTCTAAAGGATTCTGAGAGGGTAAGGGGGAAAAATATCTGGTCTGATGAGATGAAAATGTAACCATTATTAATACCTACTGCTACATCTTATGAAACAATGCTACTGCTCATCACCTAGCCAATACCATCCCTACGGTGAAGCATGGTGTGGGAGTTTCATGCTATGGGGATGCTTCTCACCAGCAGGGATTGGAAGAACTGGTCAAGAGAGCTCAGCTCACCATACTGGGTGGAATATTAATCTTTCTGCACAACAACACAATAGCACACAGCCAAGACAATGCTGAAGTGGACTGTTCCCATGCAAGCTTACAACTTGAGAAGATCTTCAAGGATCTGCAAGAAATGAGGACCTCGTTATGGACAATAACGTGCTTGACTAAATTGTTATTACTCACTTTTGTAACATTCTTTCCATGTTTGAAGGATGCTGTTTTCTACAATAACCATAATGTTCCTGAATTCATGGGACTACGGCATTTCCCAGGAAGTAGAGCAAAGACATTATTCACAATGAGATTCTGATGTAATATTTGCTGGCAAACTGTTTTATAACATGCTTAAACACACAGAACATATCATAAAAATGGTTTGGGGGATCCGCTCCAACTAATGAAGCAGTAAAATTTAAGACCAAAATGAGAAGTTGGTGAACCTTTCTGTTTGTAAGTAGACTGTCGGGATAAGAAACACATAGTCAGTAGTGGCCAAAAAAGTGTTTGATCCAAATGTTTGACGCCCTCCAATCTTAATTGAGACATGGATTTTTTAAAATTCAAAACCAATGAAAGCTGCACTACTGCACAGGTCGCGTCACATCCAAACTTGGGATCAAGAATCATTCTTGACAGCGGATGCGCACGTTCGTTCGGAAATAAGGATTTGTTTTCCCCAAAACAAGATGGTGAGGTGACGCTTGTGGCGTTGTTATGAGATGAATGTCTTCTGCCCATGGAATCTTCTGGTTGAGTGTGTTGGTGACTGGTGTGGCGACCGTAATGGACAACCCCCCCCCCCACAGTCTGACAGCAGCTCTAGTTTCACTTGCTCTGTGACAGCTGTAATAGGCCGCTATATTTAGATGCTCTATCGTGTTACCTGCAGTGTAAGGGTGTGATGGTGTTGTCCGTGCGTTTGTGCGTCCACACTTAAGAAAATATAGGAATGTGAGGAATGTCTATGTGTCGTTGCACTGTAATACTATTTGGGAATCCTTTACCCCTGACTAATTTGTGTTTTTTCTCTCTCCCTCTCCCTCCCTCCCTCCAACCACTTCAGTCCCTATTCCCGTTTCACTATTCCTTTTGCAATCCTCATCCTATATATGAGTGGCTCTCAACCCGGGGTTTGGTGTATCTGATGGGTTCCAGGGCTAGCACTCCTGATTCCCCTCGTCAAATCATTATCCGGCCCTTGACTGCTTGATTTAGGAGAGGCAGTTCAGGGCAAAAACCACACTGTGAGACATTTGGGGCTGGAGGAGGTGTTCTAGGTCCACAGCTGACTTGGGAATACTGTATGGTGATTAGGACAAACAATTCCTGCCAGTTGACCCAGCGCAACACACACACACACACACACACACACACACACACACACACACACACACACACACACACAGAGAAAAAGTGCTGTAGTCAACCATCAATGTTCACTTCCTCATTTGAGTTCTGACTGTTGAAATGCTTGAAGACTAATGTGAGTTGGTAGTAAGGTTTAAATGTCTCAGAAACCTTTGGGAAGTTCAGCAAAGCATCAAGGACGATCGTCAGGCAGTTATTGCGGACATATTTCGCGCGTGTAGAAAATAACCGTGTCCTTAATGATTTCTGAAGGAAACATGTAGGGTTTGGGTTGCCTAGCAATCGATGTCCTCCCTCAGACACGGCATGTCTTTACAGACTCAGATGCAGATTCAGTGGCAGTTCAAGGATCCTGATCTCAAGAGGAGGTATTGTGTCTGCACTTAAAAGCTCTAATGTGCCCTTACAGACTTACAACCATGCCTGCAGATATACGGTCTATCAGTCTGAAAGATGAGCTGGATTATGGTGGTCTGTTTAAAACGCTGTGCAACCCGAGTAAATCGGCAAGTTTGAATTTTTTTTGTTTTCATTTTTATTTTCCTCATATCCTCGTATCGGCAGCCACGCCTCGTCACGACAACGCCCAGTGGATTCTGAAAAGTAGATCACGTCTAGCCGGGTGTCCGGGCCCTTCTGCCCCTCCCCACACCGCTCATCCAACTAGACAGCATCATGGCATGTGGCAATGTGCGTGAGGGGGGTTCTGACTCACCTGGCGACCTCGGTTACCTTTACAGGTACCTAAGTCTCCATAGAGACTTGCTGCAGCACAGTGAGACTAGGAAACCCCTGCCGACAATAAACCCCCCCCCCCCTTAGTGGCTAAGTCAAGGTTCAAATCTGGGCCAGAGAGGACACCTTGGAGTTACAAAGACTACCGTTGTCGGGACTACCGTTGTCGGGACTACCGTTGTAGTAGACAATGTGGCCACCTGGGACACCCATCGCCCCTTTGAACGTCACTGAAGCCTCTTCTTCTGCCCACAGTAGCTCAAATAATGGCCGACTGCATTATGGGATGTTAGGTCATCCCCTGTGAAGAAGCACCTTTTTAAATAGCTTTGATATTTTTGGTGTGCTCTGCATCCTTCAGTCACCCCGAGGTTTTCTTGGTTTTGGCAGTTAGCTGTACTGTAGCTCCCCCTCTGCTCAGGTCAACCTGCTGTCGCCAGTCTGCAGAGACATCTGCTGGTGGGAGCGTGGTTTACAACCTGCCTGTGTCTCCTTTTTTGCTGTTTTAATATGTCCTCATCTTTCATTTTCTCTCTTTTGTGCTCATTTTCCTTTTTTCCCCTCCTCTCTTCCTCTCCATATTCCACCTCCTTTGTCTCTCTTCTATCTGTGTTTCTGTGTAGATGATGACGTGGATCTTGAGGCGTTGGTGAATGACATGAACTCCTCTCTGGAGAGTCTGTACTCCGGCTGTAGTGTCCACACCGAGACGGTCCCACTGCTGCACCATGGACCCGCCCCCCACCAGGGACACACCACCCACCACGAGCACACCCCTCATCAGGGGCATGTAACTCACGGGCGTGGCCCTCACCCCCAACGCCCTTTTCCGCCTTCGTCCACACGAGAGAGGCTGCATCACTCCCAGCCAGTACACATCACTGCCGTCAGGTAACTGTCTCTCTCTCACACTCACACACACACACACACACACACACACACACACACACACACAGCATGGTATCTGTCTGCTTGGGGTGGAGTCACATCTCGTACATCTGTGTGTTTCTGTCTGGCTCTTCAGGCGTCTCCAGGAGCAGCAGTGTCGTCCGTCCTCCCTCCCAGCCGTCATCAACCCCTTCCCAGAACTCTGCACTCCTCCCGGATCTCCCGTCCTCAGCCCCACACACACCACAGACAATCATGTGAGGATGCACACGCCAAAACACGTGCTCCAAAACACGTAGCCACAAACTAGAAAAACATGTAAGGGCGCGCGCACACACACACTAAGGATCTTCTTTCGTGTGTGTATGTGTGTTATTTCTAAATTGGTTAACAAAGATAACAGTTGAGTGCCCTCCAAGTTTCTTTGTTGGGAAGATTTGAATGGGCAGACTGAACTGTCATAATATTGTTTCTTTGTGTTGTTTGGCTTGAGATCTGACTTCCTTCATGTTACACAACAGTTCAGTCACATCACCTTCTGTCTGGGTGTTTCATTATCACAGAATTATCCTTAAACACACAAACACACACACACACAGACACAGGGCATCGTGACACTACAGGACACTTTGTGTTCCTGTAGGTTGTCTTGAAGGACAGTGTTGCAGACTTGGGAATGTTGCTGGGAACGTCAGTATCTGGGCTGTGTGAACCTTGTCTATCCGATTGGTGTTCCGGTTTCTCCAGGAGTGTCTCTGAAAAACACAGACATTCATATCCTGTTCACACGCTTCCACTTTTGTGAGTGCGTGCGTGCGTGAGCGCACGTGCGCGTCGGCGCCCAGCCTTTCCTTCCTCCGGTGGCTGTAATCCTGAGAACACCATTGTTCATGTGACAAACACTCACAGGGTCTTCCCATTCGACAGACTCCACAACAATGCTGACCGAAGGCTCAGACATCCTGGTCATCCGCAGGCACATCACTGAGGACCAGACACCCTGGTCGAGAAAGCGCAGCAGCGCCTATTCAAACTCCAGACGACTAACAGAATGTTGAACTGTTTCCATACGCCCCACTGAGGTTCTGCATCACGGCCTGGCAGGACAGATGCTCGGTATTTGACCTCATGACTCGTCGAGGGTGGAGGGGTCAGCCCAACATGCCTTTCTGGGCACACTGACGTCCCTCAGGGACGTTTTTTCTCTCCCCGGCGCCACAGAAGGGCCACAGATCATGGTGGCTGATCCTGGAGCTGTTGGAAACGGAGAGACTGAAATGTAGCTAGTACCCCCGTCTCGCTACATGGGTCCCTGATCTGCATGCGCTCATCCTGTCATGTTCATTCTCTGGTTGGTGGAGATGAGTAGAAAGGGCAGAAGAATAAGACCACTCCCATAACTACTGATATTATACGCAAAAGCATTGTGGAAAGTCTGTGTCAAAATGATTGGCAGCCCTAAGGATTCTTCCGAATGGAACCAGATGGAACCAGATGGAACCAGATGGAACCAGATGGAATCAGCGTTAACATTGAGTCCCTCTCAGACTAAAGGAGCTGCATGGGGGCTTTTCCATCGCTTGCGATTTCACTGCCGCATAAAAATAAGTTAACATTTATGCCAAATCCATTTGTCATCTGTCACCATGGGAAAAGAGACCGGTGAACAGTGGTACACCAACATTATGTCATAGCCAATCTCGGTCCCTGGACTTGAATCCCATCGAGAGCTGTGGTTTGATTTGCGAAGGGCAGTCGGTAAGCACCAACTGAAATATCTAAGGGACCTGAAACATTTCACGGATGAATTATCTAAGATCTCTTCCAATGTGCCATAAATATCTAGGTAAATGCTCAGAGTCAACCGCACTATTTAGCAAACAACACAAGCATTTCACTACATCTGGCTGTAATGTGACCTGTTGGATTCCCTGGGACCTATCTACAGACTACTGCCTTTTTTATGTCTTCTCTATCTTTATTTCTTATTTTCGTAGATCTGAGATTCTGTCCTCATTCATGTTGTTAATGCTTAGCTTTAGACTTCCAGTTTTCAGTTAGAATGGAAGAAGTTGAGGGGTGTGGGGGTGGGTGTGGGTGTGGGTGTGGGTGTGTTGGTGGGATTGGGGGTGGGTGTGGGTGTGTTGGTGGGGGTGGGTGTGGGGGTGGGGGTTGGGTGGGTGGCAGTTTTCAGACTATGGGAATGGCCAGTCTTAAACAAGGTTTAGGCTCTGAGGATTAGCTGCCCACTCTACTGCCTGTCTCACTGGCTGGGTTTACTTTGGCTTTCTGTGTGCCACCCCCGGGACAGGGTGGTGTTTTTGAAAGACTCCGATACACAGTGTGCCAAACTGTCACGGGTTAATCAAACAATGTCTCTCTCATCTGAAAATGAGTGCTCTCAGTCAACTTGGCAAAACAAAATATACCTCTCATTTTTATGAGCTCTGATGATCAATGTCTACACGTAACGGCCTCTTAATCCTCTGTGTATGTGTTTGTCTGTACGAGTTTGTATCTTAACACCTGTTTGTGCGTGTATTAAATCTAGATAGTTAGAGAGAGAGCCTGTGTCTTGTTGAGGGATATACTTGTGTGGGTGTGTTTGGTGGCGGTTAGGTCAGGGTTAGTTAAGTGGTAATTCAGTTTGAGGCCGAACTGTGGCCTCCAGTAAATACTGGAGCAAATAAAGTAAAAATGGTTGATGTAGCCAAATGTCTGGGTGAGGTAGCCGCATGCCTCTGGGTGAGGTAGCCGCATGCCTCTGGGTGAGGTAGCCGCATGCCTCTGG
>JACXGJ010005132.1:0-40781 GCA_016801105.1 Esox niger
TATATATATATATATATATATATATATATATATATATATATATATATATATATATATATATATATATATATATATATATATATATATATATATATATATATATATATATATATAATATATTCAAGTTACAGTTAAAAGTGGGCTTAAGATGCGGTCTCTCAGCTTTAATTTGAAGATATTCACATCCCAATTGGAGGAATGTTTCAGAATTATAGAGCTTTAAAATGTAACCCCTCTTTTTCAAGGCACCATAAGTAATTGGACAATAGAAAAAGCTGTTTCATGGACAGGTGTGGACAGGTTCCTTCATTTTTTCTTCGTCAATTGAGCAAGTAAAACGTCTGGAGTTTATTCCAGGGGTGGCATTTGCATTTTGAAACTGTTGCTGTGAACCCCTCAGCATGCGGTCAAAGGAGCTCTCGATGCAAGTGAAACAGGCCATCCTTAGGCTGCCCAAAAAATCCCTCAGAGAGATCATTCAGAGGATCCTTTACAACATCCAGCCAAGTTAAGAACACTCTCCAGGAGGTAGGTATATAATTATCCAAGTCCACCATAAAGAAAAGAGATCACGAGAGGAAGTGCAGAGGGTTCACCACAAGGTGCAAACAATTCATAAGCCTCACGAATAGAAAGACCAGATTGGACTTTGCCAAAAAACATCTAAAAAAGACAGCCAGTTCTAGAACAGCATTCTTTGGACAGATGAAACTAAGATCAAGCTGTAACAGAATGATGTGAAGAAAAAAGTATGAAGAAGTCTTAGAATGGCTCATGATCCAAAGCACACCAGATCATCTGTAAAACCCAGTGGAGGCAGTGTGATGGCATGGGCATGCATGGTTTCCAATGGCACTGGGTCACTAGTATTTAATGATGATGTGACAGAAGACAGAAGCAGCTGGACGATGATTTTGAAGTGTAAAGGGGTATATTGTCTGCTGAGATTCTGACAAATTCAGCAAAGTTGATTGGATGCTTGCATGCATTTCACATGCTGAAAAAAAAACATAACAGAAATATCGAAAAGACCCATGGACAAACAAAAACCAAAGACAGGTGTTGTAAAGTCCTGGCAAAGCGTCACAACGGAGGAAACCCAGCATTTGGTGATGTCCTCGCGTTCCAGGCTTTGCCTGCAAAGGATTCTCAAGTATTAAAAACAGGCATTTTATTAATGATTGTGTTAATTTGTCCAATTACATTTGAGCCCCTGAAATAAGGGGTCTGTAGGAAAATGGTTGTGATTCCTAAATGTTTCATAATTTCTTTTGTTCAACCCATTGAATTAAAGCTGAAAGTCTGCACTTCAATTGCATCTCGGTAGTGTCATTTCAAATCAATTGTGGTAGCGTACAGAGACACAATTATGAAAATTGTGTCAGTGTCCAAATATTTCCAGACCTAACTGTATAGTACATCCCCATAATTCAGTACTGACAGAAAATTGGCCAGAATAATTTCATTTCTATGCCACGGTGACAGACATACTTTATTTCTATAAAAGAAAACAATTTTAATCTTGAAATTTCAATTATTATTAGGCACACTTTAACTTATAGTTAACTTTTGAACAACAATGGTCACTTTGTGCCTGGTGAAAATAAAACACAGCCCAATAGCCTTCTATATAATTAATATTACCTTTTAAAGAGATGACAGATACCACCTTTTCATTGTTGATACCGATTTAGAGTACAGTAAATGGTCACACATTTCTGAAAACATGTTTTTGTGTTGTCATTGTCTGCTTATCGATTGTTGATTTGCAATGTTTCATTAGTTCAGTCTTAACTCCTCTTCAAATCTCTCTACTCAGGAATGGGGATGGAGATGTGTGCAACATTGGCTGGTGCAACCATTCAGGGTCAGATTGTGGGGGTGTATCATGCTAAGAGAGCACAGTTCTGCAACCAGCTGAACCACAGTGAAAACTCCACCTCGCCCCTCACCGATTCCCTTCAGAACACGGTTTGGTCAAACATATCCAAATAATTATTCTCATAATACTGTCACTGTCTTTTGTAGCAGAGACAACAACACTCAGTCAAGTGTGGCAGAAGTGTGGCAGAGAAACTGTTCTCTAGTCTTCTTTAGATTTCAGTTGTAGCATTGCAGTTGAATTTACTTCCTTATTGCTGGTCATCAGAGCATGCTATCTTCAGTGACAAGTGTCCTGTCTAAACAGTATCAATTTAAGTTAAGTTATAATATGTTTGGTGCTTTGTGTTTAATTAATGTACATATTTTGATTGCTATTAATTTGTCATTTTCTATCTTGGTTTCAGAGAAGTGCTTATATGTTTGCTGCATTAGTGTTGGGTGTGTTCTACTTCCTGTGTTGTGTTGTGCTTTTTCTTGGTGTGAAGGAGAAGTTAGGTTTGTATTAAGTGTCTTGGGGGCGCTATGAAATTTAAATAAATTCAAATTAGTCTGAGGCAGAGGAGTCATTTGGCTACGTAAGGATAAAGTATAAACTTTTCCCCCCAGCTCCTCTCAGTACCCTGGACCAGATACACATGCCCTACCTTGCAGGTATGAAGATGGTAGTGGGACACACCCCGTACGTGAAGCTTGTGTTTGGGTTTCTCTTTACTTCACTTGCCTTTCAGGTGAGTGTGTGGTTAACGTCTGTGTAGGTATGTGTGTGTGTGTGTGTGTGTGTGTATGTGGGTGGGTGGGGGGGCTGTTGGTGCAGGTCCTGTAAATTTTTGTAGACATGTCTGACTTATTTATCTGATAGCTACAGAGATAAGTAGTCTTGTCCGCAGTGCCCATCCTCAAACATTTTCAGTGTTCATTTGTTCTCCGGTGTTTTCAATTGGCCTACTGATGCTGTGGGTGGAGACCACTGAGAGGTGTTGATTTGACAGCTACGCCAAGCAGGCCTTTGCGGTATCTGACTTTCCATGTAAGGCCTACACAGCCTCGGCTTGCGATACAAACGTTTTGATATTTGGATGTCTGGGCCATGTTCACAGGATGGCAGTATGTGGCCATTAGAAGGCCATGAGTCACTGGTAAAACAGCTAGCTATATACTTCTCCCTGTAATTGGCTATGGGGCCATCACATTGTCACCTGAAATTTTTTTTAAATACTGTTTCCATGTAGATAGCTCTTCATTCTAATGATTGATTAAACTGAACATCTAACTACATTTTTGGTTGATTCAACTGCCTGAGTTGGATGAGAGCATGTGAATGCAGTCAGTGATACTGTAAAACTTTGCGGCCAACTGTTCAAATGACCGAGAGAGTCGTTCCAATTGCAAATTGTGTCCAATTATCGGTTTTAAACACGTATTTATAATCCTGTCTGTTTTTGTCTATAAACTGCCAATGGTTCAGACCACTCAGCTGGACAACCGCTTATGGAACCAATGATGTTGTCGACATCCACAGCCAAACTAAACTGTTGAGTCACTAAAAACAGGCTATAAATAGAGAAGTTCAAAATGAGTGAGTCATTTGCAAACTGCACTAGTGTTTGATAGTATATGACACCTGATATTAAGTCAGGTGTCATTGCTGGAGACACAGTCTGCAGTACTGCACATCTTTCAGGCTGGCTCTGTACTTTGATTTGTTGAATTTCATCTGTTCATCAATGGTCTGTACGTTGATCCCAAGACCACAAGAGGCTTCAAATGTCCTAACTCATGGAAAGGTACATACGGTCACAAATTATGGAGAAAAAAAAACATAAAGTGTATCTGTAAGGTGTTGGGCCAACACAAACCACCAGAACAGCTTCAGTGCGCATTGGCAAAATTATTAGTATATCTTGGTCAGGATCATATAATCTCTTCATTTCCTGTCATTGTCAACTTTTCCTAGATGGCTCAAGGAAACTTTGCCCTCTTCTGTACCCATGCTGCCCGTCTTGGGGATTATTTCCAGCATCTCGTCCTCATCCTACTTGTAAGTAACCATATTGACACTCATTTGAATTAGTCAAAAATAAGGTTAGGGTTAGTTATAGGATTAATATGTATGGTAATGTGTATTTTTTGTCTATTCTTGTCCAGACAGCTGCCACACTATCTATTCCCATATGGCAGAATCTTCTTGTGAGACTGGGGAAGAAGACTACACTCTTTATTGGACTATCTGTATGTTTAGTTTTATAAAATGGTCCTTAAGTATTTACGCAATTGCTTATTACTAATCCTTAACATTTGAACTTTAGCACTCTGTGTCATGTTCCTTTTCAGATCTATGCACCTGCCCTTGTGATCATTGCATTCATACAAAGCAACCTGCCTGTCTTCATCATTATGGCCATCATATCTGGATCCAGTCTTTCAGCCCTCTACCTGCTGCCCTGGTTAGTGTGTGTGTGTGTGTGTGTGTGTGTGTGTGTGTGTGTGTGTGTGTGTGTGTGTGTGTGTGTGTGTGTGCGTGCGTGTATGTGTAACTGTGTATAGTAAAGACTTATTAATGTAGGTCAAAATAAAATTGATAACTAACCTAACTAATATGAGCAACAATTGTATGAGAAAACAAATATGCAGTATATTTATATAAAGGGCAATGAAAAGTGTTTGCCCCCTATTAGATTTTATGCATTTTCACATTGAACTTTACCAGATCTTTTCATGGGTTATAGTCAGGGCTTGACATTAGCACCTGGCCATCCTCCAAATGTGGGTAGAATTTTGGCTCTATATATCTATACACAGGGTGTTCCTGCATTCAGAGCTCAGCCTTCCCAAAATCTTGCACCGCCTCTGTGTGTTAGCATGGTAAAACATGATTTTGCGCTCATATATAAAATATATAGGAGGAAACCTTTTACATATTGAGTGGTTCAAGGTTAGAAATGTTTCCTACTTAATTGGGCTATTTTTTATGGGCTTGGGCGAGTCAATGTTTTTCCTGCAGACAGCGTCAGAAAACAGTTTACGGTCAATGAAATCTGGCAACCTAACATACAGGACCACACGGGCCCAGACATCGCAGAGATGAGTAATGTTGGAAAAACAAGGGGATCCTAGTTCTATAACATCCAAGCATGTCAAAATATCCAATTAAAACTTAAGCTGAATATTAGACCATTTCATTGTTTTCTTCCACATGTTCAGGTCTATGCTGCCAGATGTGGTTGATGACTTCAAGGTGAAGAACCCAACCAGTAAAGATCTGGAACCCATGTTCTACTCTTGCTATGTCTTCTTCAACAAATTTGGAGGGGGGTTGGCTGTGGGCATCTCCACTCTGGCTTTGCAGTAAGTTCAACTAGTATTGCTACAAATGTAAACTGAGTCATGGATTTATTTCCATCAACATTACTCTTCACTGGGTATTGCTTAAAAAAACGATGCATTCAGTCACGTCTCGTGTTTTATACAAAATACACATTTTGACCATAATAATCTGTAGTGAGGCAACTTTCTTCCTGTGAAGATGCCCTCTAGCAGCTTGTTTAGAGTGTATAATACTCCTCTGACTCTTAGTTTTGCAGGATATGAACCTGGAGCCTGCAGTCACAATGCAACAGTGATCACTGTGTTGCGGGTCCTGTTTGCTCCTGTGCCCATCGTCCTCCTTGTTATTGGTTTGGTGTTCTTTTATTTTTACCCCATCAACAAAGAGCGGAGTCTACAGATCCAGGAGGAACTCAAGAAAGCGGAGTGAGTTTTTACATTATTGACTGTGATCAAAATGCTTAGTTTGATAGAGAGTGACCCCTAGTGGTAGACATCAGTGCCTGTGACGACAATGACGTTTTTCTGCAGATGAGGTTGTAGTTCTAATGATAATTCTATTTGATTTATGTATGCTCAATTATTGGTCCTTCTCTCTACAGGAAAGTGGATGGATGCCAAATGTTGGACTCGGAGCAATTGTAGAGACTCTGCATGACTGTTCACAGCTCACCTGGCATCATGCTAGGAAGGCTTGGTCGTTTCGGGTTTTTGTTATTAACAGCAAACAATATGTGTATCCCATGGAAGAATAGTGACATTTATACAGACTTAAACGCACACTTGACTGGATTACCCCTTTGTTCTATAATGAGTATTTGTATACTTTTTTCTCATGCTTATGTTTCTACAATACCTCAATAGTGTAATTACTGTTGTGTAATAGTTTAGCAATGTAATCGTTTTGGGTTATAAACCCTATATGTACAAAGGTATCAAGTTGAGCCATTACTGTGGACTGTGGATACTTTCAAAAAATAAATTGGACCGATAAACATGTAAACAAATTGAGGAAAGAAAAAAATAACATGTTATTGTTCGTGCTCTGTTATTATAAACGGATTTAAAAAACGCTCTGAAACTGTGACGAAATCCGTGCTCCCACCTTTTCCGGCGTAGTGGATACGTTCACCTCACGTGGTAGACGCGGGTAGACGCGACTGCACCGAGACAGCTGAGAACAGCCGCGGATTGCGGGAGGAGAGACTGTTTAGGTGTAGGGATATTATCGAACAAAATGGGAGTCGAAATTGAGACAATAACCCCGGGCGATGGTGAATGTTAATGTTTTTATTTGTAATCGATTGTCGGCAATGCATTTTATTTCCCGATAAAAATACAGCTTTTCATCAATCTTGTAACCGTTATCCTGCTTTTCTAATCGTCTTTTCCCCACAGGAAGGACTTTCCCCAAAAAAGGGCAGACGTGTGTGGTGCATTATGTTGGTGAGTTCGGGGAAATAATTCCCAATAATGCATGGATACACTACTGCTTCAAAAAAAATCTTCTATTCGTACTTTTGGTTGGCAGCGCTTTATCAGTATCATTATTGGATTTTTTTTGTCTCAGACTCGGAATGGCTCCGAAGGAATAGCTATCCATATTTGTATTCAAGGGAATTTTATTAGGGTGCATTTACATTAACAACTGTGGCTGGCCAAACTTATTAAACTCCATGTTTTGCCATACGGTTGAGGTAGATTGGAAATAGCTCCTCATGCCTCCCATTTGTTGCATTACTGTACATTTTTCTGTACATATAAGAATAATAAAAAAAACTAAATAGTAACATCACATGCGAAACATTCATTTTACATTTTTTTTACAAAATGTTTCAGTATGTTTATCTTGACAGCATGCATATAATTGTTTTTAGGCCATGGTAGACAACACAGCAAGGGATTTAATTCCTGTCTGAGTTCCTGCCTTTGTTAAAATTGTCAGGATGGCGTTAGCTAGAACGGATTATCGCTGTCTGGAATGACTCTCAGGATTCCTGGTTACAATCAAACAGCCAATAGGAGAACAGGGTTGGTGTCTATTACGATTGAGGCTATTTTGTGTGGTCTCTTGTTGCCGCGTAAATCTTCTGTAGCCTGCATGTTTTTTGAGTTCACTGTTGCAATACTTTTGCAAAATCAGTGTCATTTATATCCTACTCCATAGAAAGGTAATTTAGACTTTAGTACATTCAACAACAATAATAAGCTTAACCTAATAAAACAACTGTAAATGTATGTTGAATGCCATCCATAATATATAATAAAGTGGTCTGTTTATCTATCTCAATCTGGCCACCCAGCTAAACCATGTCTGGGATTATAATCTGTTTTACCCCCTGATGTGACACTGCACTGCATGACAGGGATTTAGCCCCTCCTGGTCTAATTGGTGTGAACAACAGTTCGTAGATACCACCTCAGATGGATGCTGTTTTGCGGGCATGTCCCCATGTTGTCCACCCTAGAGACAGCTGCAGTGGCTATTTCTGTGATCCTTGGAATCCCTTCATTCGAGTTCTGAAAATACACACAGCAGGATGTGCCAAGATAGTAGCCACATTAAAACTCAGATATGACTTTTTTCACAGTTTTGTGTATGACTCGTGTTGCAGTCCCTTGTGTGTTACTGTAGATATTCCCAAGAAATATGGCTTTCATATTTGTGTTTAAACTAAAATGTGTTTTGGTTTCAGTTCAGGAATTGCACCCCCCAGTCCATTCTGAGAATATTTACCATGTAACGTAATAGACAGCTCACTACCGGTGACGTATTCTAAAATAATACTCTCTGCTCTTCTTTCAATTCCTACTCAGGCTCCCTGACGGATGGACGCAAGTTTGACTCCTCCCGTGACCGGGATAAGCCCTTTAGATTTAAAATAGGAAAACAGGAAGTGATCCGTGGCTGGGAAGAGGGAGTTGTTCAGGTGGGTGTACAGCCTTCCATATCACCAGGAAAACAATCAAATTTTTACGTTGTGTGTTACCTGAAACTGCAACATAATATTTTTGGTAGCTATGAAACTAAGGTATTAGCGTGTACCTTGTAAGCTTCAATTGTTATGTTAGTTTTACTATTACTGTGACAGTGCACAGTCTGTAGATTGAGTGTAACGGAAAGGAAAGAATGGGGCATTGGGCGTTTTTTGACAGGAGGTTTGTTAGGACAGCAGCCGTGACTCATCACCAGACTAGGTCTTGGCCCTTTCTGACTACAGTAGTTTGGAGTGAACAATTTTCTGAAAGATATGTAATGGCGGAACATGAACCAAGGTGTTCATGGTCAAAAACGCGCGTTTCATAGTCTAACCGAAATGTGGCTTCCACGTTTAACCCAACCTGTTTGAATTGGTTGTATGGGTAGCTGCAAAGATAAGTGCCAGGGTAGCCATTTGAACTTACTGCATTGCTCTGGGATAGAAAATAATTGACCCCTCAGCTTATCTGTGAGCAGGATTCAAACTTGAACCTGGTCTTGCAATGACTGTACTGCTGTGCCATTCGGAGTTCCTTTAAATGACTCTCAAATATAAACTTTAACGTAATGTAGCATTGCCTGACCTTTGTCCTCCCTTTTCCCACAGATGAGTGTTGGTCAGAGAGCCAAACTGACCTGCTCACCTGACTTTGCCTACGGCGCCAAGGGCCACCCAGGGATCATCCCCCCCAATGCCACCCTCATCTTTGACGTTGAGCTACTAAGCCTTGAATGAGGCAACCCTACTGTCAAATTTTTTTGTAAGTGCTTTTTGATAATACATATCATTTTTTATTCTACTGAAATAATAGTATACATGCTCTACTACGCATATGTGTAGTTGGCAAGATAGTGTCCTGTGATACGAAAGGTATGTTAATATGACTGTAATCTAATCCCTTTTTCCAAATTGTCTTTGTTTTCTGGCAGGTCACTTCCTACCTTGGAAATATGAAAAGCTTGAAAAGCTAGGAGAGTCTGCACTTGATTCTATAATAGGCTTAAGTCTAGTTTCCACCACTTTGGTCACTATAATATCCATACATACAAAGTCTGTGTTTTTGTCTGTGACTCAGTTATCCTGTTTTCCTTAAATTTCCTATTTTAAAAACCTATGGGCCATAACCTTACAAACCTCGATGTTCTTAATCTTGAATTGTTTTGTTTTCTTTGCTTTGTTTGGTGAATTTAGTGGTTTTGCATGTGGTTATATAAAATACCAATGAGATTTTAAAATCTGAAATACCAATGAGATATATTCAGTGACATAACATTCATCACTTACTAACGGTAGCTATCAAAAACAGGGCTGGTGCTTGATGGTAATCTAAACTGTGGAACAAAACTAAAATAATAGAAAAAGCACAGGTTTGCATCCATACTTCTCCCAGCTGAAACCTGGAGAAATACTAGAATTTTTGGAGCTGTGGGGCTTAATGTAATGTTGAGTGTTGTAAGAGTAGTGAAATATTGGTGTCATGGAATGCCTTAACGGTGTGCAGAACATTTTATCTGTTGTTATTTACCTTTACTAGACAGTGCTGATTTTTTTATGTCCTCTTAGGAGATTGTGAGGAACTATCATAGCATTGTTATACCCCATAGGTTTACCCGTCTTTACCCAGCACAACCACCATCTATTGCAGTCTGCCTAGCCCATGTCATACAAATTATCCTGGTCTGTGTTAAACGCTTTGCATTTGAATCACTTTTTGCTGTTTTTTTTTCATGTGAAGCATTTAACCCATGTGAAAGCCATAAGCATGTTATTAACCGGGCAAAGATGGGAACCTTGTACTAAATGCACATTCATTGGAGTAGTGAGTATGCTGTCCTAGAAGGTCAATGCCTGAAATTCTAAAAGTGTTTGAGGAATCAATTTAACTGTGACCTCCCCAACCTAATTTTGTTTAACAACATGCATTGTGTATTTTTCAGATGCCAACTTCCTTAGAATGACCCATACTTTACCTGTAATTAAATGGCAAATATTTTCAGTGTCATTAGTAACAATGACCAACTGCCTAAATGAAATGCTGTGTTATAGTTGAAAAAGGGGTCAACATTTTGTATTACATTGAATAAAGTTAGTTAAATGTAATGGAGAAATAACATTTTCAGATGCTGGCCATCATTGCTGTTGATATTACAGCATTCTAGGCGCATGGCACAAAACAGTCCTCATATGTACAGTCTATTTGTGTGCTGAGTTACATATGCAGGCAAAACCAATAATGAAATAAAAACAAATTAATGTTGCAATAAAGTGCTCCCTACCTGCTTTGGGAAAACAAATATTTTTGTTTGTTATTTTATCCAGCCTCTCTGTCAGTTGTTGTCACAACAGTGGTGCCAGTATCGTTAAGAAGCAGCAAATGGTTTATGGTTTATAGTGAACAAGTTAATTACTGGATTAGTTTGTGTTAATGATCAAAAACTAGCTGTCAGCCATGAGCTATCAGATGCTATCTATCTGTAAACCATCCATACTGCTAAATGTTTTTAAGGGATCACTTAAATCACACATCGGGTCTCGGTGAAGGAAATGTATTAAAGATCAAAATCTTTCCTGTGCATTGTTTTATTCGTTGAGAACAAAATGGCCAATGGAAACTAAAATCAGGCCTGCTCCTGATGAAATGGCGGAGTCCTGGGGGGTCTCTTCCCTGACCTGGACAGTCTGTGGTGCTACTTGGCAGCGTTGGATGCACCATTACATAACATCCCGGAGGTTATCAGTTGGATTTAGGTCTGGGGAGTGAGGCACAGTTAGTGGCATCAATACCTGCGCCATCCAGGAACTGCCTACACACTGGACAGATGAAGCCAGGTATTGTTCTGCACCAGGAGGAACCCATGGCCCACTGCACCAGCGTAAGGTTCACTGCGCCGACGACGGGTCTGATGATTTCATCCTGGTACTTATCAGCAGTCAGAGTACCATTGGCGAACATGTGGAGGTTTTTTGCGACTCCAAGGACCATCACTGACCCACCACCAAATCGGTCATGCTGGATAACATTGCAGGCAGCAAAAAGTTCATTGCGGTGTCTCCAGACACGTCTGTCTCGTGCTTAGTTCGAACCTGCTCTCATCTGTGAAGAGAATGGGGCGCCATATACACAGATCAGCCATAACATTATGACCACTGAAGTGAATATCACTGATAATCTTGTTATCATGGCACCTGTCAATGAATATGATATATTAGGCAGCAAGTGAAAATGACATCCTCAAAGTTGATGTGTTAGAAGGAGGAAAAATTGGCAATCTTCAAAACTGCAGCCTTTGTGGGGTGTTTCCGCTCTGCAGTTGTCAGTACCTATCAGTGAAGGCTGGCCCATGTGTGGTCCAATCCAACAGATGAGCTATTGTAGATCAAAATGCCACAGCACACCTTCAGAGGTCTAGTGGAGTCCATAATATTATTATGCCAGGTGGTCATAATGTTATGGCTGATCTATATATCTATATCTATATCTATCTATCTATCTATCTATCTATCTATCTATCTATCTATCTATCTATCTATCTATCTATCTATCTATCTATCTATCTATCTATCTATCTATCTATCTATCTATCTATATATATATATATATATATATATATATATATATATATATACAAACACACACACACATACCTAAGCTCACTTATGCTTACACACCCAGATCCAGATTGTTTACCTATACACACACCTCACCTTTAACTTATCAGCCTCTACCC
Source organism: Esox niger (assembly GCA_016801105.1). NCBI lineage: Eukaryota > Metazoa > Chordata > Actinopteri > Esociformes > Esocidae > Esox > Esox niger. The sequence continues at coordinate 11,918 of JACXGJ010005132.1, forward strand.
AACCCAGCACCACACATTATTGGCTAAATCCAGAAGCGACTCCAAAACCCAACCCAATTCTCTTTTAACTCCATCCCTCCAAATTCCAGAGATTTAACAATCTTTCCCAGTACATCACCATTTTATAATTGGCTAGGTCTTATTGTGATGCTTTAATACAAAACAATATACAGTAGTTTGACTGGAAGAATCTACAGGTCTGAAAACATTTGAGAGTAGGAGTGTACACTGGTTTTTAACAGATATTTGATATAGCCCCGATTTGAGGACACCCAAATTCTTGATACTATTTGACAGGAGTTTCTGGTTTGTCAGCTCTGTTCTGTACAATCATTTGTGTATCAGGTAACTGGCATTTTCAGCAGTTTCGAGGAGACGAGGAACGTGGCGAGGATAAAAACAGCAGCCTATAGGCGAGGATTTTCTTACGTCACCAGCGATTGACCTGAGTTTATAGACCAGGAAATTAAGGGTGGCTCAGACTATTCCGAAGTGCGAAGCAAATAAAGAGAACGGAATCCGAAGTGTTTCCGAACAATATTCTGGGATTTTTCTGATATATTGACAACTGCAACTTTTAAGGTGAGTTTATGTACTTACATACTACGATCACATCTTCCATTCAGATTCGGTCGTCAGCGTAACCAGCTTTCGCCTTTCTAGTTAAAGACCCATGAGTTGGCGAGGAAGCTGGCTAGTAGCTAATGTTAGCAAAGAAAGCTAGCCCTTAGCTTAACTAGCAAAAGGTTTGCTAATTAGGTAACTGTTAGCGAAGCAAGGTGGTGATTCGTGAAGCAAATTCAGTAAGGTATCCACTAGTGTTAGCCAAGATTATCAGGTAAGCTAGCCAATTATAGAAAAACAAATAAGGAAAGAATATCGTACTGTATTGCCCATTCGTACTCACTGGTTTAGTTAACAAATAAGTTGACTAGCTAGCACTGTAACTAAAACCAGTTTTCCCATTTAGCCGCCCAACCAAATAATTATTTGGTGAACTATAATACAGTTGTACTGTACATTAAGCTATCTAGCTGATAACGTTAGGTAAGCTAATATGTGACACAACTTCTTATCTGTACTATTTTAGCTATCAGCAAATAAAGCTAAAGGGTTGACAACAATAAGGTCCCGTCCATATGGCATCATTTTTTTACATTTAGCCAAGCCATTGGAAGTTTAGTAGCTTGTGCTAACGGTCATTTGCAGCATGACAACACATGATTTCTTTAAAAAGCATGGGAAATTGCAACGTCACACTAGCTATAGCCCTTTTATGACCTCAATACACTGGTCCTTTCACCTCAGTGTTTCAGCTGAGGGTGTTTACATAATTTTTGGCTCTGTGTTGTTCTCATTTAAAATTGGAATTGGTGTTCAACTGGTTTATCTGGTTAATAAATATGTAGACGCCGAACCGTTAACCCCATATTGAGAAAATGCCATTAAATGGTTCTCACATTCAAAAGGCTCTTCTTTGTTGACGTCCATGTAATTTCATATTTTCTTAAGCCTTAGCAGCACCCGTCTTAGTAATTACTCTTGTGACGCCGTGTGTACTCTATAGTAAGATAGTGTAATAAACCACCGAAGATTTAAAGATGGATGTAGGCGCCTATATCGAGGTGAAACGTTTTACTTGTACGGTCCTCATTAACAGTTCATTATAGTTTCAACATAAAATGTACAAATGCTAATTGAAGTGTTTATAGCCCAGAGCTGTAGTCCAGTGCTAACATTGTGAATTATACATGAATTACGAAATTTACAATGCTCAACTATAAAAATATCGTTCAACCAAGAGCCTTTAGACCAAACAATTAAATAGTCCACTAAATGGCACAGTTAGCACTACTACCTTTATAAGGCCCATGGCAACCAAAATAGAAAACAAAGCGCAAACTGACTGCACAGATTCAAAGTAGGCAGCTGGGTCTATGTCTTAAAATACATGATATGATCTGTTTGAAAGAGAAGGGGCAATGCTGGCAGAGTGCTGCTGTAGATGTGAAACAGTTTCTACATAAGTTACAACAGACCTTGTGATCATTGCCTTAGTCTTCCTTGTCCCCTGCCATCCCCACACCCAGTGACCATGATTAACCCCGCCCCTTTTCTATACCGTGTCAGTAGAACAGAATACATTGCCATGGGGATAGCATTCCTCATGTATTGGGACAATGTATTTAGGGTAAATTACTGTCGGCCATGTTATTATAGTGACAAGACCAAAACCCAGTAAACAAACAATTCCTAAGAGTGACTGAAGGCTGTTAACCGGACTAAAAATAAGGTAATTTTTTTCCAAGACTGCCCCTCTTTACCCAGGAATTTCCTAGCTCTTGTATGTGAAAACATGGAAAGTGTCTTGTTGCCCAGTGATTGGAGTACTTGTTGCCCCAGCATAGTGAGGTCTGTGTCTAAGTGGGATGTTTATCAGTGATGTGATTGTGGTTGGCATGTTTAGCTTGGCTCAGGGGGATTATCCATTTTACTGTGAAGCAGTGCCAGCTTGTTAGGAATGTGTTAGTAAGGTGGTTTAATATGTTGATGTGCTTGTATTCATAATGAGAAGTTTGCATTGCTGATACTTGGGAATATGTTTATTTTGCGTCACTGTTGTAGCATTGAGTTTGTACATGTGTAGGAGTGTTGTTCGTTACATTCGCTTTGTGATGTGGTTGTGTAATGGTTGGTCTTGACACGAACCGCGCTCATGGTGTTAACAGTATCGTTGCTTACCTCTTAGTTCCTATTTCCTGTTCCTAGCATACAGCATGTCTTGTGATCTTTTGTCAAGAGATTGTGTCATTATTTGTAATAGAGAAGTGCCAAAGGAACAACAGAAATCACTGATTAACAACAATCTTCAGATACCCTTTAGTGTTCAAACATTGCCCAATTGGTGAAATGCTTCGGTGTTCAAACTTTGCCCAGTTGGTGTTAAGGGACCTAACGTGCCAGGAAAGCATTATGCACACCATTACACAACCTCAGCCTGGCACCAGGGATTCATGCAGCTAATGAACCGGATGGTCGGACCAGGACAGTTTTTCCACTTAGTTCTCCTGTTTCTGATGGTGCCCCCAGAGGGGCGACTGCTTCTTGTTTTTAGTTACAAGTGTGACACCTGGAGATGTTTGCTGCCATCCGTGGTGAGGGCAGACAAGTCTCTGTTTGTTCCACTATTCTCCGTAAACTCCATTGCCACTTTTAAAGTTGCTTAGATCACAGCCCATTTTCCCATAAAAAGATTTCCATAGCAATCCACTGTGACATCCGTATTTGTGTTCAGGAGCATATGAAACAGAATTACATATGCCGTTGTCTTAAAGCAAGGTGTATGTGTGAAGTAACAGGGCTCTGACTTCCGCATGGTATTTTCTGTGAAGTCAAGAGACTAGGTGAGTGTCTGCTCTGGCCTGTGCTACAACTGATTTCTCATTTCCTGAACAAATCTACTAGGCCATGTGAGCCACTCTGTCATTCCCTCTCTCTACGTTTCATGTCGTTCTTTTTCCCTCACTCTCTTGGTTTGGTGTTCTTCCTCTCCCTCTCTTGGTTTCGTGTTCTTCCTATTCTCTTTCTAATGTGTGTGAGTGAGCTCTCAGCTACTCATTATCCCTGGCAAACCACTTCCAGTGAAAGGGAAGTTCCCCCTACTATTAAATTAGCCATTAGCTTTGCTCTGTTTTCCTGTCATCTGATGTGATTTCCATGAGCGCTTGCTTCCTTGTTACCAGCTTTGCGAATGCATGGACTCACTCTCAGTGTGTCAGACCGCCGATCATGTCAGGCATACCACATATTTTACAAAGTTTAATACAGAGTACCAATCCGATGCTGCTATTTCCATTTATTGACATGCTGTTATTGCCTTAATTCTTTGGCATTATTTTTATTAACAATATTTTAGGACTTTTACAAAATCAAATCTTAATCAAATATGTTAATATAAACTCCAAGGTAGAGCAAGGCGTTTGTTGAAATTCTATAGCAATGTAGAACTGGAAAGTTGATGTGTATTGGACAAATATGTTACTGCAGTGAACTAGGCATGTGACAAACATTTTCTTGTTGTTATTTGCTTAGAATCATAATATTCCATGTGAATTGGCACATTTAGCTTTCTGTCATTCAATGACCACTTGAACATAGTGACACTTGAATAACATTATGCACTTAAGGAGAGTCTGGCTAATCCACTTCATGAAACTGAAAGGAAAGGCTGTACAACACCAAACTGGTAGGCTTGCTATGAAGCAGTTTTTTGGCATCGGCTCATAACATGAACTTTCAGTGGCCAATATGCCATCCTGTATTTTTGTCCAGTATTGGATCAGTGCATTCGTATTTGAAACCAATCCTGGAGGCTATGGTTTGGTGTGTGAATGACAACACGTTCTTCCTGCTCTCTGTTAGTACTGTTACCTTAAGGCTTAGCCCATGTTGTACGGTTTTAAATAGTTAGTAATAATAGTTATCTCCCACCCTGTCTGATGTGTGGTCAAGGAGTCCCTACACCAGCCCATATCTCCCACCCTGTCTGGTGTGTGTTGGTGTTTTCCAACCTGATATGTGTGCTCCAAATACTACATCTGGCTTATCTTGCTTTCCTCTTACTGTAGTGACTTTTTTCCCTACACTCGTTGTCAACTTATTTTCATGAAAGGTTAGTGGTTAATGAATGAGGAGTTGTCATATAGTTTTTAGTCTTTTTACTTAAATGGTTTCTTTTGTATTTTTCCACAGAATGTCTCTGTATCCATCCCTCGAGGATCTTAAGGTGGACAAGGTCATGAAGGTAGGCAGATCCAATATCAGACAGAATATTTCACTTTTCTTTTAGGCTACTTGGACTTCTTATCTGATGAAGTGCTTTTCCTGCTAATACCAATACTAAAACAAATATTAACTTGTTATGTAATCGTGTCTGTGTTAAGAGAGGAAAATGTGAGCAGTGATCTTTTGCTTTTGACAGAGTTCCACAATCCATTACACTGCACAGTCTATTAAATGCCTAGTCTTCCAAATAGCCTCAGTGTTGTAATGGGTATTGATCTAGCTGTGTATTGTACGAACATTTTCCTTTCCTGTTTTTTCCCCCACTCCAAGAACAGCGAGGTAGCTGTTCTTACAGATATTGTATTTAGAGTGACTCACCCCATTGAACTCCACACTGGTCTCTAACATGAAATCAAATTCATTTAATTAGGGTTTTTGCCACTGCCAAACACAATGTTAGTGAAAATTAAAATCGGCATTGTTCTCTATTAATTACAAATACAAAACAGAATACACTTGCTTACGTATTCCCTTTGTTTGTTAAACATGTGTGTTATAACACACAATAAAATATTGGAAAGTCCATGGTACTAAATACATTTGCGATCTAGTGTACATACAATACATTTGTATTTAGTGTCAGTATGGCAACTTAATACACATCTCTATTGTCTCTTTCTCCCCAGGCCCAAGCCCAGTTTGCCAATACTATCTCCTCCCCAGCCATTGCTGAGGGCCACTATCCAGCCGTTGCTGCTGGGCTCGGTATGCCGTCATCAAGTGAGTCCCTGTCCTGTACCACGTATTAAAGACTATTTACCATATTTCCTTCATTCTGGGTTCCTTGCCTCCAGACCAGGACCCAGTGTACTAATAGATGTTCCCAGTTGGACCTCTGCTCTGGGATCAGTTTAAGCATTTCAGTCACAAGTGAAGTTATAGACCTGATCCTGGGTCACCCCTCCTACTCTGAGACAAGTTGTGAATATGGGTTTTAGTGTCTCCCCTTTTGTCTACTGGTCCTTTCATTTCTTGTTTTGTCACTGTGGTGGGTCTCCTGTGAGCCGGTCTGTTGTTGGAAGTGAAAGGCTTGCCCTCTAGTATGTCATGGTATTGAGGTGAGATAAAGACATGCGTAGTGAGAGGAAGGGATGTAGCACGGGGTCTTGGGCCTACCAGGAAGTGAATTGTCCTACGCTCAGCTCAGCCTCTCCTACTCTGTAGATCTCTCTTGAGTCTTAAACTGATGGAGGGAGAGAGAGCCCGAGAGGGGCAGGGGGAGCCTGATCGAGGGATGGATTGATAAAGAGGGAGCAGAGGCCAATAGAGGGAAATGCAGGAGTATGAGAAAAAAGGAACAAGGAAGATGGACAGGGGGCCCAGGGAGAGGCAAATGTGTTTCTGCGGTTTTTCATTCATTCTATTATCTTTCACTCTCTTCCCTCTCTGGTTCTCACTCAGGATGGGAGGTCCTCTGGGCATTTGGGCCCCCCCTCCCCCTCAGTGTAGCCAGGGTTGTCATGGATATTTCTAGCCTGACAACTTGGCTGGTGGGGGTGTTTATTTCCAGGCCAGAAGGGGGTGGACAGGAAACGAGTCACTTTTGGGACTGCACAGCCCTAACTCAGATCCTTCCTCTTCCTCCTATTAATTCTTGTCATTTCTGAATCCATTGCTTTTTAAATTTCTTCCTTAGATTCTATTAATTTTTGATGTATCCTTCCAAATGTCCCCATGCTTCCATTTCTCAATGGAACTTCAGCCTGTGAGTGTTATGAACAATATTGTTCCTATAGAAGCTTAAGAACTTTTATATTTTTTTCTAAACTCCACATGGGGGAACGTTAGCATCATTTTATTTTATAAACCCTGATTAAATTATGCAGTTGTTACAAAGGGCTTTATATATCCATGGCACGGCAATAGAACTGTGGGGATAAATGGACACCCATTAGTTTGTGGTGGGAGCATGTTTCTGATGGGATGAAAAGTGATATAATGCCGCTTTCAAATTTTTCTTTCTCAATTCATATTTTTTATTATTTCACAATGTATCTGTTTATTGTAAATTATTAGAATTATTATTAAATGCAATTAAACACTTAACATTATTTTTTTTGGCCACACCAAGTTCAAGTTGTAGAAACACATTTATCAATAGTCCTATAAATGATTTGAATAGAAGATTTGTTTCCGTGAAACCTGGCCATGGAAAAAGCCCCGGCCGTTGCTGTACACTGCCTTTTAGAAAGGATTCAACCTCATTTATTTTTTCCACATTTTTTGTTACACCCTGAATATACTCATAGTATTACATAATGTCAAAGTAGAACTTTGTTTTAGAAACGTTCGCTAAGAAAAATGCTAGTAGCTTTCAACCCCCTTGTTGTGGCCTAATTAAGTTTAGGGGAAAATGGTGTGAATGTTCCTGAGTGCCCTAATTAAGAGTTAATCAGCTTGACAGTCCCTATATGGCAGGACTCTAAAATGGCTGTCTAGCAATGATCGTTGATGAACAACCAACATAACAGAACATAAGGAACATTTTAAGTAGTAATATTAAATACTGTACAATCCAGGTGCACAAACCTTAGTCCAACCCAAAAGCTTTAATTACTGGCTAATATGTATGTTACATACAGAAGACAGTTCCTATGTGATTAAGATATGTTTGATATCCCCTTCATACCTGCACATTGGGAAGTTATGCTTTGTTAGTCCAATACAGTGGGGTGGGACTCATTTTAGTCTCACCTTGTTCCACATTTTGTTGTATTACAAGTCGAGGGAGTTCAATACTTCCTCAAGTCACTGTTTGTGTCAGTTCACTGCCACTGCGTGTCAGTATCAGCCCTGGGGATCCACAAAGGTCAGGGTTGAGGTCAGTGGAACGGGGACGAGTGACACTGAGACTGCATTTCATCCTGAGGGATGGCTGAGCACTGTAGCTATAGGAGCTATGGCACATTGCACCATGTAAAGGTGTGTATGTTATTAAATGGAATGGCTCTGTATTAACCAAGTGAAGTGGATGGTCTGGGCATTGTGTGGGTGGTTGTTGCTGTTGTATTTGTTACTGTGTGACTGAAAGAGCTGTTTTAATGATTGATGTAGGCGGTAGCTGGGTGAATCACAGTCTGCAAATCCACCCATACAGCATCTGTTGTCTGTGTGGGAGGATGTTCTCTTGTTGTGTCAGTTGTGTGTCAGTTATTTTGCTTACACCAGAAATGTTGCATCTTAAAATTGGTTTTAATTCCTTCCGTGTTCCGGAGTTACCCAACTACACTGAGTTTGCCCCTGTATTCACTCAGGTGGTTTGTCGAGCGGTTGTGACAGAGCTCCCTTCTCTCCTCAGACGTGTCTCCGGTCAGGCACAGAGAACCATTGAAATGGAGCCTTTTTATTCTGAGCCAGGAAAAGACCGCGTCATGTCGGGAAACAGTAACTTTTCCGAGGCACAGCAGCCATGTTATTAGCAGCATTCCTCCTGAACAGCGGAGCAGGGCCGCTCCAGACATGACCCCGCTTCCTCTAGTGGTCAGTGGGACTGAACAGGACCCATGTTGTGTCCTGACCATAGACCCCACCCAGCACAATGACTGCCTGTTTCTTATCGTGAAAATCAATGTTGTTTTGAACCAGTTACAGTAATGTGGGAGGTTCAGTATATTTTTAGTTTGGATTTTTTTATTCTTTTGAAAGCTGTGTGATAATTATTGTGGCATATTTAATGCTGAGGGGATGTTTTGGTCAAATTCCCTTTTTCTTTTGACTTGAATGTTTGTTGTGATTTGTCGGGGTGACACTGTATGTGGTCTTTTACGGTCAGGTCAGCGTGGCGATTATATTGACGGCATGCGCTGTCATCTAGTTTACCTTTTCACACCTAGGAGGCAGGATTTTCATTGTCCAAATCTATCCAGTAATTTGTGTTCTTGTGTTCTCTCCTAGCCCTGTACCCTAACCTGGAGGAGCTGGGGGAGTACATGGGTCTGAGTCTTAACAGTGATGAGGTGCAGAGGAACATGGCCTTGGTCCCCATGGCAGACAATGTAAGTACTGTGGTTACTGGGGATTGTTACCCAGCAAGCACTTCTTCAGTTTGGTACGGAGATGGAGGTGAATAAATACCTGCTTGTTGTTGTTATGTGGCATGGTGCGTGTGGTCAGACTCACATCAGTAATTCACTGGTTTATTTGAGTGTTTACCTTTTTGGCAGAGTGAGTGATTGACTGACAGACTGACTCACTACACCTTGTTAAATAGTGTAGTGGTTTGAGATGCGGACCAGCTACCAATAGTTGCCGTGTTCAAATCTCATCCCAGTCAAAACATTTTATGCAGATTTTCGAAACGCGCTCCTGTGCATTTTTTGGGATAATTTGGGCTAGATCAATACCCCTTGGGCAGGAGAAGGGTAGGTGTTCGCATGATTCTCTCATCTTTTCACTTGATGAAAAAGTCAGTTATCACCTTTAATGACAGTTATTGTATCAGTGTCAATCATGAATGAAAGAAAGAAGAATTAGTGTTAATAATGCCATGAAATTGCTTTGGCAGTGTTAAGTTCATATAGGATCGCTAGCAATTGCTCAGTTCTTCGGACAATTCCATTTACTTATTTAGATACCAGTAAGCCCATTACTGGCTAATAAGTTGTTTACAAAGCTATACAATTCATAGATGCTATTCATGGTGGAGGTAAACCTAATAAGAAACATTAGAATGTTTAACACAACGCTTAATGGTGTCTAGCAAAATATCCAAACTTGGTATGATGTTAATGCGTGACAAAATGATCTGAAGTTGAGATGCTATACCAACAGTGAGCAAGCGTATAGCACCGTGGTGTTGTGGTTAAAGACACAGCTTCTCACATGGGAGACCCGGGTTTGAATCCAGTGAGAGCATCATTGTTTATCCCTTTTAATTGCGTTGTGGCTGAACTTGGCTTGCCTGGTTTCTTTTATAGTTACATTTTTGGAGCAGCTCCCAGAAACGGTGTGATAGACATTTTAGAAACCAGGGTTTTGTAACACTGTTCCTAACGCAGTACTGACTGTATGCCTAATTCCAGTTTGATTAACTTGGCTTATATCTAGTATGGAAGTGTTTGCTGACATTGTTTATGCCCTCCAGTCTTTCTGTTTAATGTCTTCATAACCTGCAAAAGCCAGAATAGATAGAATTCTTAAATTCGCTAATAATTCAGTAATATGCCACCATATCACCACTGACTGTAAATCTGAAATAATTGGCTGGTGTGGCCGACCAATCAGATGAAGCAATTCAGGCATTCTTGAAAGGCAAATGAACATCGTTTTAACAATTGAGAAAAACGTTTAGCAAACAAAACATCATAGTGGTCTGTCATGAGTAATTATATCAAGTTTCTCATGTCCCTTTAAAATGATTTGACAAGACTTTCAGCTGTTCAGTGGAGACCTGTTTGGTCATCCACCAGCAGCTGGGAATGTGAGTGGGTGTTTGAGGGCTCTGCTCCTTCGTCCTGTGGGGGTGTGGGTGAGTTCTATTGTAACCAATGACATGTAGTATTCTCATTAAAATTAGAACAGCAACAAGAACAATCCTAGAATCTGTCAAACAACACAGGGCTGGTTTTGTAACATGGTTTTGTAAACTGGACAGTAATGTCTGAAGATGAACCGCCCCCTTGGCTTAGCAGGTAGAGGTGATGGTGAATACCAAATCCCTTGTTTTTAGTGTAACATTCCATTCCTTCTCCAACGGCTTATTTATGTAACTTTACATCCCACCGATACATTGTCTTTTCCAGTCTTTGCCCTATATATCTAAAAAGTGATCTGCCTGTCTCCTTGTACAGCAGGTGGCGGTGCAGTCCGGCACGGGCATCGGTGGCATGGTACGTCCCGTGACGGGCTCAGATGTGGGTATCCGCCGGGCAGAGATTCGCCCTGGCATCCGTGAGGTGATTCTCTGCAAGGACCAGGATGGGAAGGTTGGCCTGAGGCTGAGAGCGATCGACAATGTGAGTCATTCTGAGTCAGCACCGGAAACAGTAGTATTTTAACAGTAATTAGGAGGAGGGCACAGTGGGCTACATTGGTTTGATATACCTTTTGGTTCAAAAGACTGGCCTGCCTTGTTTTTTTTTGGGTTGCATTCAAGCATCATGGTGTTGCTGAAACATGGAGAGCTAATTACTTAAACAAGGCAAGAGCAGTGAATTATATCAGAAGATCACTTCTGTTCAGTTAAACCACCAATGAATTTGCACCCAAATGCCAATGCACACACTGCAGCTCAAGAGTTAATGTATAAAATGAAACCCAATTATAAGGTATGTTTAATGTGAGACAGCCTACACCCTCCAAATACAGCCTACACACTCCACACACAGTCTACACCCTCCACACTTTTTTTTTGTTGGGCAAATTCTGGTAGGTCTGTTTCCCCCCTGTTTTTGTTTTCTTCGACAAAACGTAATAGTTTGACCATGGTAATGTGTAACTACCTTTGGTGCCACAGACTCAACTCTGTTGACTCTGACTACCAGTCACGTGTATTTCTTCCTCAGGGCGTGTTTATCCAGCTGGTTCAGGCCAACTCCCCGGCTGCCCTGGGGGGCCTGCGTTTTGGGGACCAGGTCCTCCAGATCAATGGACAGAACTGTGCTGGCTGGAGTCTGGACAAAGCCCACAAAGCCTTGAAAGTTGCTGCTGATACCCGCATTGAACTCATTGTCCGGGACAGGTGAGGAGATGAATGGAATGACGACGCCAGTAGAAGTCACACAGAGCTTTACCAGAGGCCAAACCCTAAAAAGAAAGGGTCGCAGATTTAAAAGCGGCAGAAGGCACGATCCATTTTCTCTAGATTCCTGAAATATTTAATGATATATATATAGTCAAAAATAGTCAAATCTAGTGTGAGTATTTGACTAATAGTCAAATGCTCACACTAGATTTGACTATTTTTGGAGTCATTAGTTCTGTCCCAGAAACCAATGGCTTGAGTCAGACCTATAAAAAGTCATTGGCTTGAAACACTGCTTAAAGTTGATAACAGTATTTGATAAAACATTGCTAATTTTGTCAAACAACTTTAACAACAAAAGGGCAGGAAAATAATTGCAAAAAAGTGCAAATGGTCTGTAGTTGCTCTGCTTTAATCACACTGTTGTCCTGACTCCCCCTGCTGTTCATGTCACCACACTGCATGGTCTACTTGGTTGTGTTAGGTGAGTCATAGGTGGAAATCCCAGAGGGCATGACCACCCCATCCTGGTGAAAACTATTTGTCCCACCAAATAAACGCATGAAAACATAACTATGTAATTTAAATAATAATGAGACTCAATGAACGCATCTGTGCAGAATATTGACAACTAATAGTGTGATTAAGTAAAAAAAAAAAGCGACACCGCCAACCTTTGCATCAGTGGTTTGATCCACTGCCCCCCCAGCCCTCTGCTTTGGCACATGGTGCAGATATGTGTGGGACTCTAAGTCTGTCGTTGTAGGTTGTCTTTCAATGAGTAGTTAAAACAAAATATATGTTAGAAAGGTCTTTAATTCTACTACTCAGTACAGTAAAAAAACATTTCTAACTGTCACCAGCCTTCATTTTCTCTGCATTAAATGACCGGTCTCTTTATTTTAGCTAGCAGTTAGCTGATGTTTGCTAGCAAGCTACAGTCACATCAACCAGCTTTTGCAGCTGTTTGAATTTGAGTCAGAGGCTTGCAGTGCAGTGTAAGTAGTTTTCCTTAGCTGGCAAGGTGACTGTTCGTGTCTACCCTCTGAAAGGCACTCAGTGCATGTAGCTAACTTGGGGTTAACCCAGTAAATTTATGTTGGTTGGGTTCACACTAGCTGAATTTGCATAGCTAAACTAAAACAGTATTACCACACTACTTTTGGTGTCCCCCTCAAAAATTGCTCTTGAGAAAATGTTATGTAGTAATCCCCTCCAGACTTTACCAGATTTTCGCCCCTGGGTGAGAGGCTGTGTTGTTTTTTTAAGGGCCCAACTTCAAAGGTGAATGCTCAAGTGTCTCTTCATATTGTGTCTGACTTCAGGCCGTTCCAGCGTACCATCACCATGCACAAAGACAGCTCAGGCCACGTCGGGTTTATTTTCAAGTTGGGCAAGATCACCTCGCTGGTCAAGGACGGTTCGGCCGCCCGCAATGGCCTGCTGACCGACCACTACATCTGTGAAATCAATGGCCAGAATGTTATCGGCCTAAAGGTGAGCTTTGACCTGGAAATGTTGAGCGAGTACTCTCCCTGAAGATGAAGGTTAATACTTAGTTTCTTCATACGCAGGACCCTCAGATCAAGGACATCCTGACCACCTCCCCAACAGCCATGACCATCACCATCATGCCCAAGTTCATCTACGAACACATGATCAAGAGGTAACCCCCAGCCACGAGTTGATAACCGCATTACATGTTTTCTCCCAGTTTTCTATATTTGTGTAATTAATTTCGGTTTCTATTAATTTGCCAGAACCATTAGGCACATTTTCAGAATACGGACTATAGAGGTTTCCGTTATATTGACATAAGTTGTGATGTCAATCCCATCAATGCTGGACTTTCCTACAGTCGTAGTTTATATAGTTTTTAGTTTTTTCTGCCGTTCAGAAACAGGCTATGTAGAAACCATCCACTGCAGAATAGGTGTTGTAATGAATCGGTTTCTTCACAGTATAATCTGCTTTGTTGGTGGCAGCATCTGTCATTTTGCTGTCATTTGGGTAAAGCAATTCTGTGTTTGGTTTTAGAATGTCCAGTGGTCTCCTGCGTTCAGCTATGGACCACTCTGTGCCTGAGGTGTGAAGACCAGAATGTGACCAAGTCTCCTGCAGGATTTCTACAATCTCTCGAGTTCCCACTGGATTTGTAAATGTCCAATGGGTTCTACTCTCTGTCTCTGTACTGAAAAACCTCTTGTATCACAATCACAGTCATTGTCTTTCATCATAACAATCTAAAGACGCCTTCTTTATCCAGTGGTTCATATGTTTTCTTATTTAGTGTATCTTTTTTGCATCGGTTTCTGTTTCTGTATTTCCATGTTTTGTCTTTTTATATGACAATTGTAGCCAATCATCACATTCGTGTTATGTATGTACATTTATCGAAGTAGACCTTTTATTTTAAAACCAAGCATGCTACCATAAGTCCAGTGCTTCCTCAAAGAGCATGGAAATGGAGTATAGGCTCGTGACCTATCACCTGTTGTGTCAAAATGCTGTAAAAGCCAATGACCCACTGGTTGTTCATAAACCTGTTCCCTAATGCCGCTGGGACGGTGGGCGGACCACTAAGTGCACTTTCCACTTCCTGTTAGAAGTTGTCTTTCTTGTAACCATTTTAATGTTTTGTAATCATTCAAGTAAACATGTATTAGACATCTATCAGCATGTTAACTCTGGGTATTGATTTGTTTGTTCTGGAAAGTAATCGACATGTTTACGTTACTAATATGTACGTATGTAGAGGTCAATCAATAATTTGCTCTGTGTGGGTTTTATTTTTGGAGGATATAATTGTTTAATCCTTGATTGATGTCCACAGCCAGACTGAAAACTATGACCTTATCAGTGAATATGTTTTTAATATTAGATTGTTACTTTTTCTGTTGTTTGGATGCATTTTTCTTGTAATCTTTGATAATCACATCATGCAGCTTTCATTCTGTAAATGGTAGAATCATACATTTTATATAGCCATGATAGTTATTGTAAAACAAATAAATAATCCTATCCCGTTTCCATGGATTTTGCTACAGCAGTGTCCCGCCTTTGATACAGAAGATGTCCCACAGCTTATCAACTACATGTTTATTCAAGAACACCCATATTCTGCCTTGGGTAAGATGTATTTAATTGGCTTTGGATACATTTCATAGCAAATATACTAGTTCTCTATTTTAGAATGAACTGGAGGGATTAATTCATTCCCCCAAACGGATTGAATTTAATGCACAAAGGCAAACTTTAATTAGCTAAGAGCAATGGTTAGTTATCTTGTCATTAATGTGTAGCAGGAGTGGAAATCCAGTTTTGTACTTTATCAACAGACAACATTACTCCTCACCGAGCACAGTTGCTAAATGTCCATTACGAGGTCCAACCAAAACGCAAATTCCACATTAAAGCTTCATTTCTTTTGTACAGCTATGACCTGCAATTATTAAAATCATTTGACACACCTTGTTGGATAATTAAAAGGAGACCAAGGAGCAGAGGGTCAGTTTTACTCCATGCTGTTTAATATAGGGCCTTTTGGTTTTGCATTATACGTTATGATGGGGGTGAAAATGAAAATGTACTCATGAACAGTGATTTCTGTACTGTACACCAATATTGCCATTAAAATATTTAATTTACATTAAGGTTATCTATAGCTATTAATAATCGTGGCTGCTTGAACACCATGGCATTTAAGAAGGAAAATGTCTTCCAGGTATATTATAGCACTTCAAACCATCTTTCATATAGATCCCATTACACAACAAACAAATAATTGGACAATTCGACAAAGAAAGATTATACATTCAATACAATATCGCATAAAGGGGACTTCAAATGATTTTCCCCAGGATCATGTTGGTTTTGCTTTGATTTACAGTACAATCTAAAACATGATCAAATCTTCACATGTCCCATATCAATGCACATGTACAGTGACAGTCTCAGACCAACACAACAGTGCAACAGGTCTAAACACAGAAAGCACAAATAATATTTCTGAGGTAAGATGTCTTTCAATGATACATGAAATTAGTACAGTTTGAAAGGATGTAGTATACAGTAACTACCCCATCTAAACACAAGGCTTTCCTCATAACACAGTAGGCTGCTGCTTTGTCAGTGTCAACCTTTCAGAAAGGTTTCCCTAAAACATGGTTATACATGAACTACTGTATGCTCCAATGACTGCTGTTGTGATTGGGGTTGTTTTTGCACAAATCAATGAATCCAATACCATGGTCTTCAGTTGTTGATAAGCCTTATACGGCTGATACAATCTGGGTGTATGAAATTCTAACATATAATGTCACAAGACAGAAACTGTGACATAGCAGTGCATGAGCAGTAGGTAGGACAAATCAATTGGAGAACTGTGTTAAACTTGAAGTCCTATGCTTGTACTGGAAAACTGGAAAATATGTCACATGATATTGGGAAATAAGCAATTATGGACTTCAGTTAGGAATTTTCTTGAGAGGTGCCAGATGAGAGGGTATTGTTTATCCCTTTAAACCCAAGGGACTGCTTGAGAAACCTAAAAGAGTTCAGGTGCTAATGAATGCATTTAGGAGAAACAGGTCACACAATGTGCGCCTGTGATTTTGGTAAAGATCAGCCTTGGCTCGCCTGGGAAAGTCAGAGTCTGTCGGTGCAGACCAGCCATGTGCTGTTGGGGAGACTTGATTCACAGATTTGCAGAGTTTACTACTTTAATTATTGTCTTTATGCTAGAGACATTCTTCATCACTTTCCCCGTACAAGTAGGAATATGGCTTTTATTAAACATTTTGAGGCTTCATGAACCGCTTACAGTGGTTGGGGATGGGGAGTTTAGGTGCAGAGAAATTACATACAAGTAGAATGTGAAGTCACATCACAAATTCCAAAAGGCTGGGGAGAGCTGATGAAATTTCATGACAGTAGTAAAAAAGTTGTGTGAGAGGCCTCAAAGCAGGTCGTTCTTCAGTCTTTTCATTGCTGCTCTTGTGTGTTTCACTACTTGTTAGTGTTGGATGTCATTGAAATGAGTCCAATAAGAATGAACACACACAGAAGTGATTGTCAAGCAACAGAAATAAATGGACAACTAAATAAATGCACAGCCTGTGCATGTTAAAAAAGGACAGAAGGACATTTCCCAAAGGCTAAAACTATTGAGTCAAGCAAAATGCATGGATGCAAGGAAAGTGTTTCACATTTTTCTATACCACAATCTCAATTCTACTCACAATGTGGTTACACCTAATTATTTCACCTTTGATTTCAAAACATAATTCCCCCAAAAGATATGCTGTTCAACAGTAGTATGTTCAACACAAACCCTCAGACATGAAACTTTGGACACGTTAGACTTTGGAAATACACAAACTTGGCTTCAAGTAATTTCTTAACCTCATAAAGTGAATAATAGTGCAAAACAAAAGGTTAATCAACTACTAAAGAAATAAGATTCATTATCTTCTCTGAAGCACAGTTATAGTTCAACTCAAAATAACAGTTTTGCTTCTTGCATCACAATCTTATGTTGTGAGTTAGCCCATGTTTGACTCAAGTCCCTAAGAAATAATACCACATTACAGTACAGGTTTTTCTCAGCCTTTCAGTTCATCTCGATGACTACATTTCTTTACAAGACACTCGGATTCTGCCGTAATTCTATTTCATAATACGCTCATTGCCAACACCCAAATAACATGGCCCATAATCAAATTTTTTCAATATATTTTCGTAAGAAAAATAAACTCAGTTTGAATTCTCACATCTTTATAAATGCATCCATCATTAGAAGATTCTGGTTGATGAATATGGAATGACTAATTATTGGATGATGGATAAACCTAATGCTACACGAGTGACTTAATCCTGACACCAGTGGAGGAAGCAGAAATGTACAGCAGCTCACCTGGTACCGCCTGGGGGAGAAGTGCCATATGTCAAGATTCCACTCAGTCATGAGTAAAAATACCAGTTACTTCACTGCTAAGGCTGTAACAGCCTCCTTACACCCAGGTGCTTTGGCTACACAACGTACATACTTGGCTACATAACGTGACACAACAAGAACACACGTTGCACACACGTGGTGTGAGCACACATACTTACACTGGTCAAAATAAAAATGGACCAAAGAGATCCACAGACATGGACATAACTTTCAGTCTCCCTGCACACAAGAGATCACACCCACCAACCTGTCACATTCAGGTCATTCAGCCACCACCCCGTAGTTCATTTCTGCCATTCGTTTCGGTTCAAAACAACCCGGTGTCCCTTCTCAGTTCAGTAGAAGAGGTGGACGAGGCTCAAAGAAGAGGGCTCCACGCTTTACTGAGACTCTCCAGAATCATCTATTTTTCAGAATCATTGCTCCCGTTCTTCCCCAACCCAGTACTTCAGGTGAAAGACAACCCAGGGCCAGAAAGGTCAGGGCTGTGTGTGCAGTTCCCAGTGCCACTAGGCCGGCCTCAGATCTCAGTGCCCCCCATGGCCCCACCACCAGTGCCTGCTGGGTAGTGCCTGACTCCCCCGCTCCTGCGCAGGGAGGAGAGGGCCACCGTGCAGCAGCCACGCAGCAGGGAGCCGAAGTGGTAAATGGGCAGGCCGTCACGCCGCGGCCCCCTGCACAGCCATGCCACAGTGGGCACAACGGGCACCGCCACAGCCAGCAGGTCCACCAGGAAGTGGCGGCTCCAGTAGCTCTTTACGGCGGGTCCAGATCCAGATGAGGTAGACTCCTCCGCTCCTTCCAGCGCTCCTTGATCCTCAGTCTGACCTTCATCATCATCCACCTCCACTACAGTCACTCCAGCTGTTTCCACGTGCTGCAGGGAGCTGCTCCTGGGCTGAGAGGTGTGAGGCCGGTCCTCCTCTGAACTGGCCTCCTCCACCTCTCCCTGATTCCTCAGTTCCCTCACCATCTCGTCGTCTTTCAACCGATTATCTGCCTCCACCAGCAACCCCGGCGCGTTCAACACCTCCTGCTCGCTCACCTCCACCATCCCCCCGGCCACCTCCCCATTCTCCTCCACTGACAGGGAGGGCATATCCACCATGCAGGAGACCGAGGGAGAGCTGGGTAAAGGGGGCCCAGGAACGAGCTCCGTTGTGTTAGCTGTGAGTGTTGTGGTGGT
The DNA here is from genome assembly GCA_016801105.1 of Esox niger. Taxonomy (NCBI): domain Eukaryota; kingdom Metazoa; phylum Chordata; class Actinopteri; order Esociformes; family Esocidae; genus Esox; species Esox niger. Next base: position 30,587 of record JACXGJ010005132.1, read on the forward strand.
GACCGACGTCATGGTAACCACGTTCAGGTCGTCGGCCTCGTCAGAGACCCAGGTGGAGGTCGGGCTGCAGGCCTGAGAGCGGAAGGTGCGCTCGGCGATGGTGTCTAGGTCTGAGGCGTAGCCCACCCCCACCGGAACGGGGCAGCTCTCCGTCTGGATTGCCTGCTCCCTGAGGTGGTGCAGATACAGGTGGTGATGGGAAAGACAGGGGTGGCTGGCGCTGCCCACGGCACAGTGCAGGGGCACCACCCTGTCCTGCCCGGCGCACAGCTTCTCGTAGGTGGAGGAATGGGGCAGGTGGGCGTAGGTGCTGAGCAGCGACGCGGTCTCCTCAGACAGCAAGGCTGCCTCAAGCAGGAGGTCGGCCCTGTGACTGCTGGCCGCGCTGTGGCTGTGGCTCTCCCCACAGCACACGAAGCCGCTGTCGTGCGTCTCCTCGCCCGACAGTCCGTTACCGTTCTTATCTGCCAGCGTGTGGTCGCTCAGCTTGGTGTAGGTGGAGCTTCGGGTCAGAGAGCGTGCGGGGGAGACATCGCAGGATCCACAGAGACTCTTGGAGCCACCCATTCCAGTACCACATGCAAGGGGACTACTCCCGGGCCAGGAACCTGCCGTTCCACGCCTCCCAGCCCCCACTGCTGCAACTCTCGCTGATGCAGCCTCCTGCTCCTTGGCCACTCCGTTCTGAGCCAACTCCATGCTGAGCAGCAGCGTCTCCAGCTTGTGGTTCTGAACGTTGATGTCCTGGAAGTATTTCTGTACGCCGGTGTCGTTGGGGTCGCTGGAGCTTAGGTTGGTGCGCACTACGTCCACCACCTCCTTGAGCTGTTGGATCTCCCTGCGCGCCTCCTTCAGAGCCAGCTGGGCTTCCACGCGGTGACATTCCTCTTCAACCCAGTCCTCCTGCATACGGGTTAGCTGGGTTCTCAACTCATCGATCTCAGAGTCCCTGAAAAAGAAAGTGAGGAAGAGATGATGAAGTGAACAGGAGAGGTTGAGATTAATAAAAGAAAGATGACAACAAGTTTAGTAATAAATCAGAATGTCTTGTTAATGTTACTTATATAAAATTACTTCAAGCAATTAATGAACTTAGGCACATTTTGTGATTCCTCTTTAAGACAAGTCAGTGTATTTACCAATTAATTTAAATGTTTTGTATACCGGTATCACTACAATTACAAAATACAAGTGTTATGAAAGTTGTTGATGGGAATAGGGTGAAGTGGTTGATGGAAAGTTGTTGATGGGAATAGGGTGAAGTGGTTGATGGAAAGTTGTTGTTTGGAATAGGGTGAAGTGGTTGATGGAAAGTTGTTGATAGGAATAGGGTGAAGTGGTTGATGGAAAGTTGTTGATAGGAATAGGGTAAAGTGGTTGATGGAAAGTTGTTGTTAGGAATAGGGTAAAGTGGTTGATGGAAAGTTGTTGATGGGAATAGGGTAAAGTGGTTGATGGAAAGTTGTTGATAGGAATAGGGTAAAGTGGTTGATGGAAAGTTGTTGATGGGAATAAGGTGAAGTGGTTGATGGAAAGTTGTTGTTTGGAATAGGGTGAAATGGTTGATGGAAAGTTGTTGATGTTTGCTCAAATGTTCAATAATGCGCAGGCTACTAATTACATCTACAATATTTCATAGCAAAAACGCAAAAAGCAATGTACATAATTTTTCTTCCAAGTAACAAGTTGTAACAAGTCACCTACCACAGCAAATAAGGAAATGTCTTGATTTGAGTCGAAATGTTGATTCGAGAGACTGAACATATTTCTGATGCCTCACCTGTCCTGCAGTCTGTCCACGGTCTCCTTGAGGCGGGCCCGCAGGTGTCTGATACACACCTCCTTCTGCTGCAGAGGCGTGAGGTACTGCTCAGGGGGAGGGGGCCGGATGCCATGGTTATCAGTACATGAAGTGTATGCTTTCATGTGACGCCTTGGAGAGAGATATTAAAAAGCATTAGCTTCATTATAAGACATTATTGAAACAGATCTACAGTGTTAACCTTTTTTTTTACACGTCCTTATTATTCAAAATGGAACACTATTGAAGGGTGATTTAAATTCTCCCACACATACAGACAGGGAATGAGTAGCGTGGCTGGGACATCTACTGTATTTTTGTGAGGTAGCCATTTTGTGTCTTACCCCTTCACAGGGCTGCAGTCACTGCCCTTGCAGGAGCCAGAGTTGGTGCTGCTGCTGCTGAGAGAGGCGTTGCCATAAGGGTCTCGGTTGCTGACTGGGGCAGCCGTTCGTCTGTACCAGAGATGGACATGGTTTCACCATGCAAAACAGACAGGATCAAACAGCAGGAAAACACGCTTTCAACTACTTGTGATAACAATTATCATGCCTAAAACACACCCACAAACATGCTCGCAAATACCAAAACAAGAAACACAAACCAAACTTTCCAAGACATACACGTATATGTATGAAGGACTGTAAAGGACCGGTCTCTGTGATACATTCTGATACATGACGGCTCGGTGATATCATGCAGTGTGAGTGAATGGAAGCTGCCAAGAAATCCAAAAGCCAATGTGAAGTCAAATTTAAATAATGTGAGAAGCAAAGCCTTTCAGTGAATGACAATGTTAAAGGAAAAGGTGAAAGGTTACTGCAGCCGACAACAGCTTCCTTGTGATGGTTTCGAAAGTACCTGGATTCAATCTACATGCCATGGACTTTGTACCACAATTATCTAACAATTGACATCCAGTGACACTAAATAATTATATAGTAATCAAAAGTCCAATCAATACGAGAAAATGCATATTCAATAACTATGCATTTCGGCATTAAGACCAAATCCATGCCCAGGGAAGGAAGTCAGAGAGAACAGTAAGAGGGGTCCAGGCAGTGTTCTGCTAACCGACAATGCCGCTCCGGAGACTTGGTAGTGAGATATCCTCGATCCGTTGGCCGCATTGAGACCATAAAGCCTGTCTCCATTGGTATGTAGTCTAGCTCTATGAACCTGCAATAGTCAAACCTGACCAAAGACAGGCTATTACAGTGAGGACATAGTGACAGTGGAGTCTGTGATACTGAGAAATAACCTAGTGAAAAAGATTACCATTGGCCGAACACATGAACCACGGTCATCATGGGAGAGGTCAAGCCAGCTCCTATCTAGTGTTCTAGAGACAATCTTTGTTGTCATAAAATAAAGGCTATAGACTGGGTTGTTTTAGGTAGAAACACCAGATAATAAGTCATATGAAAATAATGTAACTGTCTCATTATAATGAAATAATTGTTTCTGTGAGATATCTTTACACAAATATGTGCAAATAGAGCAGCTATGTCTTTAATGACAGAGATCAAAAACAGAAAACTACTAACAATACCTACCACGCCACTGAGATAGTCTGAGATAAAAGGGAAATCTGAAGATGACTGAATCCTAACATTAATGTCCTTAACTAAGACCATGATTAAACCATGATTACGGTGCTGACATGTGGATCAGACACATTTTAGTCTCACTCTCTTCATGTCCCCCTCAGCACACATTTATGCAGTGGCTCTGGAGCTGAAAATACAGCACTAGTCTGTAATGTTCTCTCCAGAGCCCACATCAAAACATAATCCCAGCAACAGCATTACAGTTGGCAATATCTGGGGAAATTCCCACAGCACATAACACCATCGGAGCAAGAGACAAAACAGAGAGGTGGCACTGTGATGGGCAACTGCTGGACAAGTCAGTTATACTGATAACTAGCAGGAGCAGAGTGCTGCCCAGTCACTGGCTTACAGACTAGAGGGAGGAGAAAAGTGGTGCCAAACAGAAAGAAACGCATAGCTTTGGATTTGAGGAAGGGTTGGGATAGGGAAGGTTATGACAAACACTAACAGCATACAAACAGCAGTGTCAAGCTGAGGAAAGCTGCAGAAGCAAGCCTGGAAATAAAGATAGAACATGTAAAATAGGTTTGATAAACAAGGTTTGGCAGAGTGAGTCTCTTCCATTACATTGGTTCTACGACTGTGCTGTTTATGAGGTCTGGCGCAGCCAGGAGCTCTGGAATACTTCTTTACAAAGTGGTTGTAAGAAGTAAGATTATGGAGTGATATCTGTGCCATACAATTTCAATACTATAAAATTCCATTAAAAAAATTAATCAAAATATCAATTACAAATTCAAAATATTATAAAAGATGTTTAATGTGACAATTACCAATTGAAAATATAATAATTAATTGTCCATGTGACCATTTCAAATTCAAAATATTGGAATTAAATTTCAATGCAACCATTACAAAAATATTAGAATTACATTTCAAAACCTATTGGCACCAATGTCACTGCATATAAGATGAGAATGTGGTGGGTGAGAAACATTGCTCTTCAGACCTGGGCTCAAATCCATGTGTTGGATTCTTTTTTTAATTTTCAAATATATGCCAATACTTTCCAAATGTATTTCCAAATACATCCCAAAATGAAACTACTTGTGTTTAAAAAAATATATATCCTAACATTTACAACATTATTATATTTAGAAGTAATTGAAATACCTAAACAGTGTTTAAACACAAGTGTTTGAAGATAGCTTGAGAAAACTATCTGCCATTTGCAGAGGTTCAGATGTTGGGGTTCATTTGCTTAGTTCTACAGAGAGGTTCCTTCTCTTTTTTCAGCAGTAGACATTTATTTGCTTTCCATATTTTCTGATTTGCAAAGCGTATATAAAAATCATTCTCTGAAGTGTAGAAACAATCTCTAGATGGCCGTTCCCATTACTGTTAGAACTGGCAGCCATTGCTATTGCAGTGTTTCCAGTCAAATTAGTTCCAAAACCTAGTCTATAGATTAGTCACAGCACAAGAAACTCTTTATACACGGCTTGTGTGCTGCCCTAATCGCAGTATTTTTTCTCTTCCTCTCTGCCTCAGCCCGGTAAGGTCCCTGAATTAATCCGATCCTGAGCATTAGAACTTAAACCACATCTCTACTCAGCATTCAAATGACTGTCAATCACCCGATGAAGTTATTGGCTATACTTTTGGCAATGTCAACGCTCCACCAATTCTGTGTGGTACATCTGAGTGTTTCTCAGTGATCAGAGATCAGTGGATCTCTGTCTGTGCCTGTTGGTCCAGTTTGTCCAGAGCATCAGCAGTACATGCCCGTGGTGCTACAACTAGTGCTACGGAGCATGCTGTCCGGGACAGGACTGCACAGCAGCATTGTCACGACTCAAGCGTGTCTCACGCGGGGGGCACGGTCGCGGTTATGGGAATGGGCGAGGAGGCTGACGGCCGCAGCATTTGCTGTAGGCGACGTTTGGGCTGTAGGGCCTTCAGGGGGTTGAATCTAAGGGAGAGGGATGAGAAGAAGGACCAGAGCTGGGTGCCATCTTTCCTGCAGTTTCCCATGCGCAATTGATTTCTTGCTACTTCTGCTCTGAATTAGGGACATTAGTCATTTATTGAAATGAAATACTGTATTAATCTTGAGACAATAACATTAGACATATAGAGCACAGGGTCAGTATCGTTTTATTACGTTAATTAAATCACTGACCCTGAGATCTGAACTCCCACCGCATGGCTTTAGCTAACAAAGCACCTACATGGTCAAATCAATCCTTTATCAGCTAATTTGGGAAAAGAGAAGCTTAGGCCAAAGTGCTGATGCAATCATGACCGCAGAGAAAGAGAGTGGATAGAGACAGATAGAAAAAGTGGAGGAATTGGCCTCTGACTGCTTATGGAGCTCAGCAGCTGATGAATAAACACTCCGTAGCAGACTAACACAAGTCCACACACAACATTGAACACTAGTTGTTTGGAGAGTGTGTAGAATAACAGAGTTCCAGAGAGTTTGAATGGTTGTCTTAAGCTGTACCGTATCAGACCGTAAAGGTAATCTGGTAAAAGGAGAACGACAAAGGAGGATGAACGAGGACATACGGAGATGTCTTCCAGATGGGTTGGTGTGTGTGTGCAGCGCTGTACCTGCGTGAGCCCGAGGCAGACCTCCGGGTGGAAGGGACAGGGGCAGACATGGAGCCAGACAGCCTCTCTTGCCGTCTTCTGTTCTGGTCTATCTCCACGTGTCTCTCTCACAGATTGGTTCTGCAGGGACAGCCTGCCTGAGAGAACAACACACACGTGACCACTCACTGAGTTCTATACAAAAACACACACAGGCGCTGACTCTGTGATTGACTCTGTGACACCAACCACACAAGCAATTAGTCATACACACACACGCACTCTCACACACACACACACACACACACACACAATGCCGATTTTCCCGTTAAGAACTATTGATGTTTCAGCACCGTACTACTTCGGCGGCAAAAATCGGCAAAACATAACATGCAATTTTGGCTATGCAGATGACACACTGCTCTACAAGGTGAACACTCAGAAATCCCATGTTTTCTGGTTCTCAGGTGATTCTATACACAAATATGAAGGAAATGTGCATGTTTGGTTTGTGTCCATCGAAACCCAGAGAGCTGAGGACCAACCCAATCCAGGAGAAAGTTGTGGATATGTCATCTTCAGAAGACTACACCAGCACAACCACAGATGCTATACTGTCAACTAATTCTTAACCTGAAAACAGGATGCCCCTGCTAATAGAATAATGTGTTGCCCAGTGATCAGAAGCCGGTAACAAGTCAGAGACTAATGACAGAGAGAGAACATGAAGGGAACGAATGCATTCCTCCCATTAATAATACAACAGGACTTACTGTGCACCATATGCCTGGCCCGTAAAGCTCCCTCCGGCTTCTCCATGAACCCACCCATCCTTCAGTCTGTGTGGGCACAGAGCTACTGAGGTGCCCTTCTGCTCCTCCCGATTCTGGGAGGAACCTTTATGATTTGGTCAATCTGCTTTAAATGAAAGGCCTCTACTGTGGGCAGAACCAGAGCCCCTCAGACTCTCTAAGACAATGCTACACTGTACACACTGTATTGTTGAGACTGTTCCCTCTGTCCATCGGTGACAGGGTAGAGCTGTAATATACTGTTGGTCCCAACCCTGCATTGAAGAGTGGCTGGGCAAAATCACTCCACGGCAGCCAGGGAGACAGACAGAAAATACAAATATCACTGCCACAGAGAGACCCAGCTGGTTGTAACTCCTCAAAATTACACACAACTCCTCTGTGACCTCTAAACCATTAGGGTTAACAAGACATGCTTAAAACAACTGTTAATTTCCAGAAATAACAACACACACACACACACACACACTCACACAATTGAGTAGCATGGAAAAATCAAAAGTCAAACACTGTACAGAAGCCTTACATGATACAAAACTTAAACGGTAATACAACTGTACCTAAGCTTTCCCAAAACAAAACTTAAACCAAGACTTCCACTGTACCTTGGCCTATTAAAGAAAAGTTAAAGTTAAAGAAAGCTAAATATACATGTAGATTTTGTTAAGACGATGCAAAAGAAGAGTAACCATTATAGGTAAAGCAAATATGGAAACAAAGACAGAAACAAAAATCACAATCTGAAGGACTCTTCAAACAAAGGAGGACATGAATCAGTCATCCAGAGGGAACTAGGAGGACACACCTATTATGTGTTTTCTGTTATTGGCCATCACTAAGCAACCTCAAATCCTATGGGCCAATCAAGGAACTTTGATAAGGAATACAAAGGAACAGGATTTCATACAAATTGCTAAACCCTCTTAACTACAATAAATAACCCACAGCATGGCAGGCACTTATGCACCTCCAAACACACACACTCAATTCAAAGAATTAAATCATTTACAGACTGAATGAAAATAGAAACCATGTAAACTCTCTCTGTGATGTTTCCAGACACTCAGGAAATACCAAAGCCTTTCCTTTTGAAGAGCCTGCCACAATCCCAGATTTGAAAGGAGCAGGCAAGGAAGCTAAGGAGAAATTTCCAGCCTGGTATTCACAGGGCATTCATACAGGATGTTTTGTCAAAATATTCCCTCTTACGTAACAGCCTCTACTGGCAACATCAGGAAAGTACTGCTTCAAAGCTGATGACAGAGTCAAAACCGACAGGGCAGAGGAGGACAGGAGAAAGGACAAGCCTAATACCCTTGTCTGTGAATTTATTATTTCAATGTCTAACATCAGCGGTGATCGAATGTGCAGGTAGGCACCTCCTGTGGACGACACACTAAATCCTCCTCATAACCGTGATCAGTAAACACTTCATAACCGTGATCAGTAAACACTTCATAACCGTGATCAGTAAACACTTCATAACCGTGATCAGTAAATACTTGATAACTGTGATTAGTAAACACTTCCCATAACCGGGATCAGTAAACACTTCATAACCGTGATCAGTAAGCACTTTATAACTGTGATCAGTAAGCACTTCCCATAACCGTGATCAGTAAGCACTTCCCATAACCGTGATCAGTAAACACTTCATAACCGGGATCAGTAAACACTTCCCATATCAGTGATCAGTAAACACTTCATAATTGTGACCAGTAAACACTTCCCGTAACAGTGATCAGTAAACACTTCCCATAACAGTGATCAGTAAACACTTCATAACCGTGATCAGTAAACACTCCATAACCGTGATCAATAAACACTCCATAACCGTGATCAGTAAACACTCCATAACCGTGATCAATAAACACTCCATAACCGTTATCAGTAAACACTTCATAATTGTGACCAGTAAACACTTCATAACCGTGATCAGTAAACACTTCCCATAACCGGGATCAATAAACAGTTCATAATTGTGACCAGTAAACACTTCATAACCGTGATCAGTAAACACTTCATAACCGTGATCAGTAAACACTTCCCATAACCGTGATCAGTAAACACTTCCCATAACAGTGATCAGTAAACACTTCCCATTACAGTGATCAGTAAACACCTCCCATAACAGGCTCTTAGCAGCATGGATAAAGACACACCATAGTTACGTTGATCACGCATAGCCACACATGCGCTGTTACACCTCATAGTCTCTCCTTCGTCATCACACAAACACGCACGTGTTGTGATTCCCTAGCTGTACCACTGCTCCCCTTTCCCTCCCTCCCTCCCTCCCTCTGTGCTGCAGGAGACACTGCGGTTGTTTTTCCGCGCATCACCCCGGAAACAGATCAGCCTGCCCTCCCATGCAGGGAAAGGTGACCTTGACTAATCTCATACATACCCAGGAGTACCGTCTCCAGGATAATGCAGCATGCATGTGATTAAAAACCATGAAAGAGACAGAAAGTGTTTTTCTCAATGACTGTAGTCCTCTGGTTGCTGTTGTACAATCCAATCAGCTTGTTAATGGTGTGCTGCACAGCATGCAATATGTCCATAGAAATGTGTTTGGACAAGAAAGGTCAAGGTTAATATGCTCCGCTTTGTATTTTACTAGACTGCAGTGAAACTCTTGTGACTCCCAATTTACAGGACTCTCAACTGACTGACAGAAAGACAGAGAAAACACAAACTCACAGATTTAAAGAGAACGACTTCTGCACAAAGTCACACTAGAGATAATTAGAAGTTTCACAGTCAATGTCTCTTTCAAGCAGCATTGTCAGGAACTAATGTCCTTCCTCAATCAAGTCCTCAGTCAGTTTAAAGGCATGAGAATCTCTATAAGTTTGACTGGACTATTCCATCCTGTTTAATAGGAACTGTACACATAGTCTACATCAAATACAAATATGAAAAGCAGCTGAAATATAAATACGGTATGCAAAGCAGCTGAAGCCGAACCTGTCTGGTGGATACAACATCTGCTGTGGCATAGGTTATTTGCATGTTGTCTTACAACAGTTCCTCTACAACAGTACATACAGAATCGAAAGGCCTCTCGGAAACGTTGTCCCATTCTCCAACAGAGTGAATGAATTCTCCACTGAGTTATGTAAATAATAGATCTGTGTTGCTGCTTTGCAGCGTTGCACTGCCCTTCCCTGGATGACTCACACAGTGGTTTCAGGCCAGCCTGCTCCATCAGCAGCTAGGGACAGGGCCCGATGCACTCAAAAACACAGCCCGGGATTTCTACCTACTGCGACAAATACTAATATTCTCCAAACAATTGATAAATGTATAAGAGGATACACACAACAAATATGAACAAAATCTTGCGAGATGCAGCTGCCACATTGCTAACTACCAAGTTACCTTCACTGCCGGAACATGCTCTGTGACTGGGTATGCTCTGTGACCGGGTG